>CM077085.1:187157625-187239762 GCA_039513925.1 Platanthera zijinensis | reverse complement strand
ATGCCTAGAATATGATCAAATTCCTGGCTTCTCAAAACGTTGCAGGGTTTTCAAAATCTTTTCTCCAATATATACTTCCAATTCACACTTGGCGGATGACATCATCTCGGAGCCGTCTGGGAGGCGTACTCTTCGAGTGATACCAGTGAATTATTGCATGCCATTTAAACTTTTTATGAAGTCCATCAAGACAAACAAATGCGTGGAACCAATATCAAATAAGGTGTGAGCTAGTTTCCCACTAACCATCACGGTGCCTAAGTATCAATTTTAAAGGCTCAATCTAGATTCCTAGCGCATCTTAGGCAAATTAAGGATGAATGTTTATGATGTATTAATCAAATCTCAACATACCTGCAATCACATCCTGAGGATTCTGCTCTTGTGCCATATCCAGAGCAAACAAGCATCCGCTCCTGAAAAGGCCCAGGATTTCTACCTCGTGGTCCCCATCCTCAACTATGCACTTGTCCTCATCCTCGCGGAGCTGTCGGAAGAAAAATAGGGGGCCTCACAACCTAATTGTGGGCAGAAACGCCGGATGTGGCCTGGCTGATTACATTGGAACTTGCCTGAACTACCCTCCGGGAGTTTTATAAAGTTGGAACTGTGGAGGTGGAGGTAGTGTTAACTACGGGCCCGGATGTTCCATCCTAAAATTCTGGTGGAAACGGTCGCCACCTCTTTGGTTTCCTCTTCCACCTCTACTATTATGTCTCTTTCTGAAGCTAGGGCCTGCTTCTATCACACCCTCTGCGGGTCTCTTACTACTTCCAAAGTGATCCGCCTCCAACCTTTTCGCCGCCATATCAATTATCTCTACCAAGCTTGCATCCACTATAAAATAAAGTACTTACCGTGTTAGGTGATCTCGCAAGCCTTTGAAAACTATTTTGTGTACCTGCGGTCGTCCAACTTGTAGGAGTCAACAAATCTACCGAGGTGTTGAAACTCCCTTTGGTATTCTGTCACGAACTTGGATCCTTGCTTCAACTGTAGGAATCTCTCCTCAATCTCATCTCGAGCAGTAGTGGGAATGAAGTGTTCCAAGAAGGCTTGAGAAAATTCATTCCAACTGATCTCGGTGTATACTCGGCCTTGGAAAGTGGAACCCATAAGGGACTTCCACCACCTCTTCGCGTGCGTTTCTAAGACTTACACAGCTAAGGTCACAACCATACTGGCTGTATAATATCCCTAAGACAACTACACCCCTAGGAATTATTTTGTCATGACTAGGTCAGGACAAAACCCTAAGAAGCCCAAGAAGACCAAGTGGACCTAGGAATGTAGGTGAGATCACTATGGTATATGCAAATAGTAGTTTTCTAAACACTAGTTTAGGATGATAATGAGGCTTCACCAAGACTCCAAGACCCCCACCACAACCTCACCAACCTATTGGAAGGTCCATTAGAGCCCTAAGGGTCCATTAAAGTCAACCCAGGGTGGCCAAGTTGACCTAGGATCATCCTAGTCCTAAACTGGGCAAGGTGCCCTAACAAAGGGCAATATGCCCCTACTGTGCCCAACAAACCCTATCTAGGTCTTACTAGACCTAAGGTGAAGTCAATAGGTCACCAAAGACCCATTGGGGTCAACATTAGAGGCTGAGTTGACCCAAGTCAACCCTAGCCCTAAAGTGGTCAAAGTGCCCTTACTACGGGGCAAGTGACCACCAAGGTTCCAATTCAACCCTACACAACCATTCCTAGACCTTAGGGGAAGCCAAGGGGTCACCAAGGACCCCTTGGGGTCAAACAAAATGGTCATGTTGACCAAAATCAACTCATGGGTCAAAGTGGTCAACTTAGGTTAACCTAGCCCAATTCAAGTGGCTAAGCCCAAGTGGTGTGGCCCATTAGTCTACGAAGTGGAGAGACACATTTTTGGCCAACCAAATTCAGAGAGTGATGACTAGGAGAGAGAGGAAGGAGTTACCCACTTTGGAGGAGAGAGAAAATGGGGGCTTAATGGCCTTCGTGGCCATGGAGTTTTCATAACCCCTCACTTTGATGAGGCTTTTACTCCTTGGTGGGAGGGAAGAGTTTTCAGGAGGTGGCCGGTCAGTGGGGTGGCTCAACCCCCTCAATTTGGCTGAAACCAAAAACTAGGTGTAATGGTCATTAATGGAGATTTAAAAAATTGGGGAGTTACAAGCCTCACCTCCCCAATTCCTTCTTCAAAAACCTTCACCATGACAAGAGCAGGCGTTTTCACCGTACCAATTTCAATTCCCTTGCTGTTGCTGTTGAGGTTGCAGAAAAGCCCAAATCGGCGGCCGGAAATGGCAAGGAGGCACATCACCCGCTCTCAAGCCGCAACTCAGGTCCTCCCTTGCTCCTTCTATGGGTAGATCCTTGGATTCATTTAGATTTAGAATAGGGCTCAATTGAGCCCGAACAAAGCCTTCATTTTCCGGGTTTTTCCGAAAAAAACATGGTTGCGGGATCGCTGAAATCCACCCCTCTGGCGGCTATGCCGCCGCCTGGCGATAGCCACCACCTCGACGGAGGTGGTGGTGGCGGTGGCCGACCAGGGAGGTGTTCAGGTGGCCGGGAAATGGCAATGGAATAAGGTCCAGGAAGAATGAATCCTGGCCGTCGGCTGGTGCTTGAAGATGACCAGATGCCGTCCTTTTGCGCCAAGATTCATGCTGTTTTATTTTTAATCTTAGGATTAAATATTTCATATCATATGAATTTTGTCACATAAATTGCTGTTAATGTTTTTATTTATTAAAACTACTTAGAGGCTTGTACAAAGAAAGTGGTCAACATGAAGTTTGTAGGTCTGGATGTCTAGTTTATTTTAAAATTTATTCGAACCAATTTGAATATTTGGTTTGACTAGGGCACTCATTTTGGTGGGGTCTATACCTAGGACTAGTCAGAGATTTAAATGTGTGCCCCCACTTCACCACATTTCCAAATTATCTAAAATTTGGACAACAAGTCAATTTTGCCAATTCCTAGGTCATATCCAAAAATGGGAATTTTTGGAGATACTTTTCCTATAGTTTTTGAAATAATTTAATAATCCTAGGGTAATTTAATTAGGGGACCTAATGACCTCCAAACCCTCCCAAATTTTGGTGAATTGTCCTTGGGGTCATCCTAAGGCTCTGAAGAAAATTTCATCTCATTTGGATATGTTTTGGGTTGAATTTTTGTAAACCCTAGCCTTGGCCTAAAGGGGGTATTTAGGTCAAAGTGTTCCTTGTGAGTTTTAGTGGTCAAATCACCTCAACAGAGGCTAAAACATGGTACACTAGTTTTATATGATACTAAACACCCTCACATGGAATTTGGGGTGGATTGGGGTATATTTGCCCACGGACCCAAGTTCAAACCCTAAGGTTGGAACTTTGGGGATTTATGAAGGGAATGAGGTGAAATTCCCTTGTATGGCTTGGTGTTTAGCCCATGAGATACTAGGGTGGAGATAAGCCCTAGGAAGGGATATGGTGGGATTTGGACACATGCACACCACTTAAACCACTGGGTAAGTTTTTGGGTCCATACACCTTAGGGAATGTCTAGTGGCTCATATGACCTTGGAATTGCATGATATTTTGGTAGAGGTTATTTTCATAACCATATTATCCACTGAAATATACTACATATGGTTTGGATGAGATTACAAGTGGGTTCGTTTGAAAAGTGCACTATCATAAGTTGTCTTGAAGAATTTAATTATATGACTTCCTAACCTTGGGTTTGGATGATATTTAGTCAAGCTATGTTTTAAGACTATAGAAAACCTTGGGAATTTTTAATATGAATTTTAGATCATTAAATGGGGTACTTCATTCAAAACCCATCGAGTTGCACCTTCTACTTAGATATTTCTTATGAACAAACCACTCAATGGAAACTTATGATATTTTGTAAGAAGATCTTTGTTGACATTTTAAAGCTCCATGAAGTTTTATGGAATTTTTGGAATTCTATCTATAGGGGTTGTTTCACAAGGTGCTTTTTTCCACGTAAAAGTAATTGAATTTATTTTGGTACTTAGTAAGCTTAATAAAATAAGATTTTTGGTCAGATGTCCTTTCTGGTCATCCTTGAGATTCAGTAATTTTTATATAATTTTCTAATGATTAACTTTAGTACTTTCTTCTTTACACATAGTTAATGGCTTATTATTAGATTAATTAATTAGAGGCCAAATCATTTTTGGAAAAACATGAAATTTGGTATTTACTGTTATTCCTCTGTTATCTATTGTTCATAAGTTTTCGTTGGCCATTACTTGGGAAAATATTATACTTTATATTCAAATTACCCATAGCCTAACTTTGGGAAAAACTAATTAAATACCAATTTAATTAGGAAAATTATAAGTTTCTGGATTTAGGCTAATCATGTCATGATAGAGCCCCATTAAATATTTTAGAGTATTTGGATGAAAATTTGGAGTACCTCCTATCATGTACGACATATAGTATAGGTTGGTCTGCATATAGTAAAACTACAGAAAATGTGATAGCATTGGAGTTGGGCATATGGCTTGGGGTAATAGTTTGCTGGTTTGGGTAAAATGAAATTGAGTTCATCATTGGAAGTTGAGATGAGTAGAATGCTGGGTTGACTAGGATAGGGAGATGCCCGGGATCGACGAAAGATCGTCTTTCCTGTGGAGGGAGAGGGAGAGGGTCAAAACACACTAGGGTCAGATCCAGTGTAGTATTAAAAGGGATCAAGAATCGGGTATTAACCAATAATAGTAAGTGCCTTGCGAAAGGGAACTTTAGGCTTCAGCCCATCGTAGTTCCTAGTGCCCTCGAGAGCCCTTCACGGGGAATGCCCTGGGCAGTCCAAGGTTAACGTAAGCCGTAAGAATAATCAATGTTTAAGAGTAACTAGTATAACTAGGGGTTCACTTTCACACACCCCGGTGTCTCGGGAAGTTAGGTTGGGTCACACGGGCGGTAGGCTCGGTGGTTGTGGGAATGGGCAGGATATCCTGGTGAGCCGAAGGCTCGGTAGATAATTGTGATGGATGGGTTAGTCCGGGGAGGTTTGGCTCGGTTGTTGGTTGTGACAGACGGGTTAGTCCGGGGAGCTTTGGCTCGGTGGTTGATACATCAAGGTTGCATGTGCATAAATTATAAGGTGGTGAGTCTTCGGTGTTGGAGGGTCGATGCACCGACGCCAATACGTTTACTCGGCAAGTGTAGTTTAAGACTTCACCAAATTAAGTCCGGTGGACCAGCCGGCAAAGAGTACACAGGAGCTCCGCTTAGTGCACCAGCGTTGAGGAGTACAATAGGTATGACTGGTAGTGAATTACCGGTTTAGAGGTGGGCGAGGCCCAACCCACCGCTTCCGATTGTCACTACGGAGGTATCCTGGGAGGTTAGGCTCTAGAAAGGGGGAATTAAAGGTTTGTCTGCACGGAGTCGGGTGGGTGTGTTGCAAGACATAACATAACCATTGCATATAACCCTTGACACCTATTGTATAAATTAGTATGAGACTCTTTATATAATAGACCCTGCAAAATGACCCCTTGGTTTATATGCTTACGAGAGCGTGCTTATAAGCTAAGGTTATTATTCTATGGATATATATGTTGCTTGCTTGAAAACCGACACCCTATCGTATAAATTGGTATGAGACTTTTTATACGATTGGAGCCTTGCAGAAGACCCCTTAGCTTATGTGTTTGTGTGGGCATTCATATAAGCTAAGGTTACATGTTTCCTTGTTTACCATTCTTATTCTTACTCTATTTACTTTTGATATTGCTACTTGTTTACATAGAACTGCTAGATTAGTTCCGTCACCACCTGTTACCTTTATTATTCTCCACCTTCATTACCTTTCCTTTCCTTCTCGCCGCTCGGTGCCTAGGAGCCATGGGGGGGGGGGATGATAGGACTTAGTCTTTTAGACTAACAGTTTTCGAACAAATCATTTTAGGGGATCGTGGAGCCCAACATGGAGGTGCAGCCACGGAGGTCGGCACGCTTAGAGATGGGACAATCTAGTACCTGAGTTCAGACAGCTGGAACAGTGAGTCCTGTTCGCTAGTAGTTGTTATTGATTTTCTTCCGCGCATGAGCACTAATTCCAATACTTTTATTATTATTGTTGTGGGCTCTCCCTTCATGGAGAATTATTACTATATATGTGATTATTGTTGACATGTGTTAGAGTTCTCATTTCATGTACTCTCATACTTTTGCTACTATTTTGTGATCGATATGGCCGGTAGAATCATCGTTTTGTAGTGATGACCTTCCTGGGCAAGATGGTGTCACCACAAAGCAGCGGTTCTGGGCCTAAGAACCTTTTGTTTAAAAAGAAAAAAAAGGGGTCTTACAAGTGGTATCAGAGGAGACCTTGATCGAAAAAGTAGTTAGTCCACTAACCCTGGGTCACCCCGCTCGTGTTTAGTTTGGGGACAAACTAAGCAGCGAAAGCAGTGGTGTGCCCATATGGGGGATCAAATGTAATTGTCCACTTTTAACTAGGTTTGGGTCAATTTCTCACAATGGACTTTGTTATGCAGCCTCCCGCACATCCCACACCACATGGCGGAGTCCAGCAAACTCCGAATGTTGCACCACCTCCCCCGGCTCCCACTCCGTTTCTACAATCGGAGGTGGGGCAGACTCTGACAGCCATTCTGGAGGCTTTCAGGGCCCAATAGGTTCCTGCTCCGCAGCCAAACCCGAGGGCCAATTGGTTGAGCATCTTTCGAGGACTTTCTCCCCTATCATACTTGGGTACAGAGTCGGCTGTACGGACAAAGGAGTGGCTTGACATCATATACGAGATGCTGACCGGGATACGGTGCCCATGGGAGGAGAGGGTGCCTTTGGAGGTCTCTTGCTTGGAGGCCAAGAGATAGTGGAATACATTGCTAGACACGACATTTGAAGAAAAGGAGGTTGCTGACATTAATTGGGAGGAGTTCAGGGCCGCATTGTTGGAGCACTTCGTTCCACAGTCGGCAAGAGATGAGCTGGAAGATAGGTTCCTGTAGTTGAGGCAGGGTAACAAGACGGTGGTGGAGTACCACCGGGAGTTCAATCATTTAGCCCGGTTTGTGGATTCCTATCAGCTGGATGAGGCAGGATACATCAAGAGGTTCTATAAGGGCCTGTGAGAGGATCTGAGAGAGGCTCTTTTGTTCGTATACGACGGGCCTATACCTCGGATATTGGAGATGACAAATAGGATTGAGGCAGATTGGCGCACGAACCGAGGTCGAAAGAGGCCAACTGAGGATCAGGGTCGGGGAGCCAGAAATGGTCAATGAAGGGGCCGCATTGCTGATGGGAGAGATGGGAGAAGGGTAGAGGACCAACCTCGTTAAGAGGTGAGACAGGAGCCGAGGGAGCCGGTGGTAATGGCTCCTTAACCTCTCCAGGTACGGGATATACAGAGACCCAGGGGTATAACATATCCCCGCCCGAGTGCTACAACTGTCATCAGGTAGGGTAGATCCGGAGAAATTGCCCCATGAGGGGGGCACCCCTACTATCACCACAGGCTGCCTCGCCTGCTCAGCATTTTGGAGGTTAAGGACGCGGCCGAGGATGTGGATTTTAGGGAGGAGACTGCAGGTAGGAAATAGAGCAAGTGTATGCCCTGGATCTGGCTCAACCTCGGAACCCGGAGCAAGTGATAACAGGTATGCTAGTAATTTTAAGTTCTTTTCTTTCCTAAAAAGCTAGACTCATGGATATAGAATTGTTAGAACTCGGAAGGAAAACCAAAACTAGATTTCTAAGATATTTAACTACCCTAGACATAGTCTTCATCGGCGGCAAGCCCGCTTATATGCTATTCGATACTGGTGCTTTACACTCATTCATATCAGAAGCCTTCGTGGAAGGACTAGAAGGCGTGGAGCGATTCACAAGCTTGACCATGAGGGTGCGTCTACCCGACAGATCAGAGCTATTCACCTCCGCCCACTGCAACATGGAGGCGGAGATTAGAAGAAAGGCATTCGAAGCACCGGCGATGATCCTAAGGATGCCAGCCTATGATCTGATCCTGGTTATGACATGGTTGCATTAGAACCATTCCCTGATCGACAGCCTGTCAAAGAGGACCACCTTGAGGTATGGGGATTCCTATGTCATCATCTAAGGTTTTAGATCTACCTCCCCTCTCTTGTTATCATCCGTACAGGCCGTCAAGGCCAACCTGCAGGGAGACGAGGTCTATCAAGTGCTGTTTGAGATGGCCGAGGCCAAGGATTCCATCCCTAGTATCCCGGTGGTACGTGATTTTGCTGACGTGTTTCCAGAGAAGCTGTTAGGGATACCCCGACATCGGGAGAAGGACTTCCAGATACAGCTCATGTCGGGGGCTAAGCTGGCATCGAGAGCTCCTTACCGGATGCCCCAAAGGAGTTGGAGTTTCGAAGCTAGCTGCAGGAGCTAGTGGAAGCCGGATTTGTTCGACCAAGCTCTTCACAATAGAGAGCTCCGGTACTGTTCGTCAAGAATAAGGATGTGAAGCTCCGATTATGCATCGACTACAGGGATCTGAATAGGCTGACGGTCTGGAACATGTATCCTCTGCCGAGGATTGATGAGCTATTTGACCAGTTGGAGGGAGCTCACTGGTTCTCAAAGTTGGATCTGAGGTCAGGTTACTACCATTTGCGCATTCAGGAGGAGGATATCCCGAATATAGCTTTCAACAGTAGATACGGGCTGTATGAGTTTACCGTGATGCCCTTCGTGCTCACGAATGCGCCATCGGCTTTCATGAGCTTGATGAACCGGGTGTTCGAGCCATACCTCGACTGTTTTATCATAGTATTCATAGATGACATCCTCATCTATTCAAGGATGAAGGAGGAGCATACACAACATCTGGCCTTGACTCTTGAGAAGCTCAGGGAGCACCGGTTATATGCCAAGTTCAGCAAGTGCCAGTTTTGGCTGATAGAGGTCTCCTTTTTAGGCCATATTATCAGTGGAGCGGGACTGATAGTGGACCCCACAAAGATTCAGGCAGTGCGAGACTGGCCTAAGTCGAAGATGTCCATGGATGTCCGATGTTTCCTGGGATTTTCCGGATACTACCAAAAGTTTGTGTAGGGATTTTCTCAGATAGCCCTCCCACTCACTTCTTTGATGAAGAAGGACGCTCCATTCGTTTGGATGCCGCGGTGTGAGGCGGCCTTCTAGGAGTTGAAGAGTCGGCTTACTTCGGCCCCTATCCTCGCCCTTCTATCTGGGGAGGAGGTCTTCCAAGTGTATGCTGATGTGTCTTTTCAGGGGATGGGTGCTGTACTGATGCAGCATGGTCATGTGATAGCATATGCCTCACGACAGCTGAAGAAGCATGAGCAGAACTACCATGTTCATGACTTGGAGATGAGAGTGGTAGTGTTCGCTCTAAAGATTTGGCGGCATTACCTCTATGGTGTGCACTGTGACATATTTTCGGATCACAAGAATTTGAAATATGTTGATACGCAGAAGGAGTTTTATATTCGCCAGAGACGATGGGTGGAGTTCCTATCTGATTATGAGTACATGATACACTATCACCCCGGGAAGGCGAACGTTGTGGCGGATGCGCTGAGCCGGAAGGCTACTACCCCAAGAGCAGGGCCTCTGTTGATGGTCATGGATTTGGTGCGGATGTTAGAGAAGATGCAGATATCTCTGGTATCCAAGGATCACCCAGAGCTATACCAGGAGTACTTGTCGTCATTGGTTGCCACCGACGACATTCAGGATCGTATCAGAGCTGAGTAGAGAAGGGATGACAAGCTGGAGCCAGTATTCAGGACTCTTGAGGCAGCCATAACTGGGGAATATACAGAGAGAGACGTGCTGTTATGCTTTAGATGCAGAGTGTACATACCGGCTAGGGGCAGAATTTGGGAGGACATCATGGATGAGGCTCATTGCAGCAGGTATTCGGTGCACCCAGACATCACTAAGATGACGGGTGACTTGAAGATTACAATGTACTGGACGGGCATGAAGAGGGATATCACCTACTTCGTGACCCACTGCGATGCTTGTCATATGGTGAAGGCAGAGTGTAGGAACCCGGTTGGATTATTGCAGCCACTTTCGGTGCCAGAGTGGAAGTTCGACGACATTTCCATGGACTTCATACATAGTCTTCCTCGGTCACATGCTGGGAATGACTTGATATGGGTGATCGTCGACCGATTGACGAAGGTGGCCTTGATTCTATCGATCAGGAAGGACGCTCCAGTGGGTGACTTGGTACGGAAGTTTGTAGAGCAGTTCGTTTGATATCATGGAGTGCCGAGGATGATAGTTTCCGATCGTGTTGGACGATTCACATCTAGGGAATGGAGGACGGTCAAGGCTTATTTGGGGACCTGGTTGACATTCAGCACCGCCTTCCACCCTAAGACGGATGGACAGACAGAGCACACCAATCAGACCCTGGAGGATTTACTGCGTCTTTGCATACTAGACCGTGGGGAGCCATGGGAGAGGCAACTACCATTAATTGAGTTCTTGTACAACAACAACCACCAGTACAGCATTGGCATGGCCCCTTATGATGCTTTATATGGGCATAGATGCAAGACTCCTTTATCTTGGATCCAGGATGAGGATCCAAAGGCACTGTGCTCGGAGTTTGTCCAGGATACGGATGCTCAGGTGTGATTCATACGAGACAGGATGTTGGAGGCCCATAGTAGGCAGGCTAAGTATTACGATGCTCGACATCGTCAAGTAGAGTTTTAGGTAGGAGACCGGGTATTCTTTAAGATCCGACTGATGCACGGAGTCTCGCGGGTGCATGGTCAGAAGAAGCTCAGTCCAAGATACATGGGGCCTTACAGGATCCTGGAACGGATTAGTCCCTTGGCTTATAGACTGGAGTTGCTGTCAGAGCTAACAGGTTTGCACGACGTTTTTCACGTCTCCTCCCTGAGGAGAGCTCTACTTCGGTCAGAGCAACAGATTACGACTACAGATGAGCCTATAGCTTTTGATCGATCGGTGCACCTGGAGCAGATCCGGATAGAAGATACTGGGATGCAGGTATTGCGATGTAAGAAGGTCCCGTTGGTCAAGGTCTTGTGGAGAAATCATGGTCAAGAGGAGCACATATGGGAGCCACAGGATTTGATGCAATAAAAGTACCCGGAGCTTTTCAGTCAGGTATTCCTTACAACCTCTCGGGATGTTACATTTTATTTCTCATACTTGAAACCCCGTAGGCCTAACTTAAATTTTAAGGATGAAATTTTTTGTTTATATATTGGTATTTGTAACATCCCTCAGACAACTAGACCCCTAGGAATGATTTTGTCATGACTAGGTCATGATAAAACCCTAGGAAGCCCAAGAAGACCAAGTGGACCTAGGAATATAGGTAAGATCACTATGGTCTACAAATAGTAGTTTTCTAAACACTAGTTTAGGATGATCATGAGTCTTCACCAATACTCCAAGACCCCACCACAACCTCACCAACATATTGGAAGGTCCATTAGAGCCCTAAGGGTCCATTGGAGTCAACCCAGGGTGGCCAAGTTGTCCTAGGATCATCCTAGTCAAAAACTGGGCAAGGTGCCCTAACTAAGGGAAATGTGACCCTAATGTGCTCAACCAACCCTACCTAGGTCTTCCTAGACCTAAGGTGAAGTCAATAGGTCACCAATGACCCATTGGGGTCAAACTTAGAGGCTGAGTTAACCCAACTCAACCCTAGCCCTAAAGTGGTCAAAGTGCCCTAACTAAGGGGCAAGTGACCAACAAGGTGCCAAGTAAACCCTACACAACCTTTCCTAGACCTTAGGGGAAGACAAGGGGTCACCAAGGACCCCTTGGGGTCAACCCAAATGGTCATGTTGACCAAAGTCAACTCATGGGTCAAAGTGGTCAACTTAGGTTAACCTAGCCCAATTCAAGTGGGCTAAGCCCATATGGTGTGGCCCATTAGTCTAAGAAGTGGAGAGACACATTTTGGCCCCCCAAATTCAGAGCGTGATGACTAGGAGAGAGAGGAAGGAGTTACCCACTTTGGAGGAGAGAGAAAATGGGGGCTTAATGGCCATCATGACCATGGAGGTTTCATAACCCCTCACTTTGATGAGGCTTTTACTCCTTGGAGGCAGGGGAAGAGTTTCCAGGGGGTGGCCGGCCTGTGGGCTAGCTCAGCCCCCTCAATTTGGCTGAAACCGAAAATTAGGTGTAATGGCCATTAATGGAGATTTCAAAAATTGGGGAGTTACAAGCCTCACCTCCCCAATCCTTCTTCAAAAACCTTCACCAGGACAAGAGCAGGCGTTTCCCCCATTCCAATTTCAATTCCCTTGCTGTTGCTGTAGAGGTTGCAGAAAAGCCCAAATCGGCGGCCGGAAATGGCAAGGAGGAACGTCACCCGCTCTCAAGCCGCAACTCAGGTCCTCCCTTGCTCCTTCTTCTATGGGTAGATCTTAGGATTCATTTAGATTGAGAATCGAACTCAATTGAGCCCGACCAAAGCCTTCATTTTCCTGGTTTTTCTAAGAAAAACATGGTTGCGGGATCTCCGAAATCCGCCCCTCCGGCGGCTATGCCGCCGCCTGGCGATAGCCACCACCTCGACGGAGGTGGTGGTGGCGGTGGCAGGCCAGGGAGGTGGCCGGGTGGCAGGCAAGGAAGGTGGCCGGGTGGCTGGGAAATGGCAATGGAATAAGCTCCAGGAAGAATGAATCCTGGCTATCGGCTGGAGCTTGAAGATGACCAGATGCCGTCCTTTTGCGCCAAGATTCGTGCTGTTTTATTTTTAATCTTAGGATTAAATATTTCATATCATATGATTTTTTTCACATAAATTACTGTTAATGTTTTTATTTATTAAAAATACTTAGAGGCTTGTACAGAAAAAGTGGTCAAAATGATGTTTGTAGGGCTGGATTTCTAGTTTATTTTAAAATTATTTGAACCAATTTGGATATCTGGTTTGACCAGAGCACTCATTTTGGTGGGGGTCTATACCTAGGACTAGTCAGAGATTTAAATGTGTACCCCCCACTTCACAACATGTCCAAATGATCTAAAATTTGGACATGGAGTCAATATTACCAATACCTAGGTCAGGTACAAAAATGGGAATTTTCTGAGATAAGTTTTCTATAGTTTTTGAAATAATTTAATAATCCTAGGGTAATTTAATTAGGGGACCTAATGACCTCCAAACCCCCCAAATTTTTTTTAGTGATCCTTGGGGTCATCCTAAGGATCTGGATAAAATTTCATCTCATTTGGAGATGATTTGGGTTAAATTTTTGTAAACCCTATCCTTGGCCTAAAGGGGGGTATTTAGGTCAAAGTGTTCCTTGTGAGTTTAAGTGGTCAAATCGCCTCAACAAAGGCTGAAACTTGTGCCACTGGTTTGATATGATGCTAGACACCGTCAAATGGAATTTGGGGTGGATTGGGGTAGATTTTCCCTTGGACGCAAGCTCAAACCCTAAGGTTGCACTTTGGGGATTTGTGAAGGGCATGGGGTGAAATGCCATTGTATGGACTTAGTTTTTAGTCCATGTGATCCTAGGGTTGAGATAATCCCTAGGGAGGGATATGGTGGGATTTGGACACATGCACACCACTTCAACCACTGGGTAAGTTTTTGGGTCCATATACCTTAGGGAATGTCTAGTGGCTCATATGACTTTGGAATTGCATGACATTTTTATAGAGGTCATTTTCATAACCATATTATCCACTAAAATATACTACAGAGGGTTTGGATGAGATTGCAAGTGGGTTCCTTTGAATAGTGCACTATCATAAGTTGTCTTGAAGAATTTTATTATGTGACTTCCTAACCTTGGGTTTGGATGATATTTAGTCAAGCTATGCTTTAAGACTAAAGAAAGCCTTAGGAATTTTTAATATGAATTTTAGATCATTAAATGGGATACTTCATTCACAACCCATCAAGTTGCACCTTCTACTTAGATATTTCTTATGAACAAACCACTCAATGAAAACTTATGATATTTTGTAAGAAGACCTTTTTTGACATTTTAAAGCTCCATGAAGTTTTATGGAATTTTAAAATTCTATCTATAGGGGTTGTTTCACAAGGTGATATTTTCCACGTAAAAGTAATTGAATTTATTTTGGTACTTAGTAAGCTTAATAAAATATGAATTTTGGTCAGAGGTCCTTTCTCGTCATCCTTGAGATTCAGTAATTTTTATATAATTTTCTAATGTTTAACTTTAGTACTTTCTTCTTTTCTCATAATTAATGGCTTATTATTTGATTAATTAATTAGAGGCCAAATCATTTTTGGAAAATCATGAAATTTGGTATTTACTGTTATTCCTCTATTTTGTAGTGTTTATAATTTTTGGGCGGCCATTACTTAGGAAAATATTATACTTCATGTTCAAATTACCCATGGCCTAACTTTGGGAAAAACTAATTAAATACCAATTTAATTAGGAAAATTATAAGTTTCTGGATTTAGGCAAATCTTGACCTGATAGACCCCCATTAAATATTTTAGAGAATTTGGATGAAAATTTGGAGTACCTCCTATCATGTACGACATATAGTATAGATTGCTCTGCATATAGTAAAATTACAGAAAATGTGATAGCATTGGAGTTGGGCATATGGCTTGGGGGTAATAGTTTGCTAGTTTTGGTAAAATGAAATTGAGTTCATCATTGAAAGTTGGGATGAGTAGAATGCTTAGTTGACTAGGATAGGGAGATGCCCGGGATCGACGAAAGATCGTCTTTCCCGTGGAGGGAGAGAGAGAGTGGGTCAAAACACACTAGGGTCAAATTCAGTGTAATATTAAAAGGGATCGTGAATCAGGTCTTAACCAATAACAGTAAGTTCCTTGCGAAAGGGAACTTTGGGCTTCAGCCCATCATTGTTCTTAGTGCCCTCAAGGGCCCTTCACGGGGAATGCCAAGGGCAGTCCAAGGTTAATGTAAGCCGTAAGAATAATCAATGTTTAAGAGTAACTAGTATAACTAGGGGTTCACTTTCACACACCCCGGTGTCTCGGGAAGTTAGGTTGAGTCACACGGGCGGTAGGCTCGGTGGTTGTGGGAATGGGTAGGATAGCCCGGTGAGCCGAAGGCTTGGTAGATAATTGTGACGGACGGGTTAGTCCGGGGAGCTTTGTCTCGATTGTTGGTTGTGACGGACGGGTTAGTCCCAGTAGCTTTGGCTCGGTGGTTGATACATCAAGGTTGCATGTGCATAAATTATAGGGTGGTGGGTCTTCAGTGTTGGAGGGTCGATGCACCGACGCCAATATGTTGACTCGGCAAGTGTTGTTTTGCACTTCGCCAAATTAAGTCTGGTGGACAAGCCGGTAAAGAGTATGTAGGAGCTCCGCTTAGTGCACCAGCGATGAGGCGTACGATAGGTCTGACTGGTTGTACAGTTACAAGTTTAGAGGTGGGCGAGGCCCAAACCACCGCTTCCATTTGCCACTACAGAGGTATCCTGGGAGGTTAGGCTCCAGAAAGGGGAACTAAAGGCCTGTGTGCAAAGAGTCGGGTGGGTGTGTTTCATTTTTCATGATCATACCATGGCATACTTGCAAGACATATCATAACCATTGCATATAACCCTTGACACCAATTGTATAAATTAGTATGGGACTCTTTATACAATAGGCCCTACAAAACGATCCCTTGGTTTATAAGCTTATGAGAGCGTGCTTATAAGCTAAGGTTATTGTTCTATGGATATATATGTTGCTTGCTTGAAAACCGACACCCTATCGTATAAATTAGTATGGGACTTTTTATACGATAGGAGCCTTGTAGAGACCCCTTAGCTTATGTGTTTGTGTGGGCATTCATAAAGCTAAGGTTACATGTTTCCTTATTTACCATTCATATGCTTACTCTATTTACTTTTGATATTACTACCTATTTACATTGAACTGCTAGATTAGTTCCGCCGCACCTGCTACCTTTATTATTCTCTACCTTTATTATCTTTCCTTCTCCCCGCTCGGTGCCTAGGAGCCATGAGGGAGGGGTGGGGGACGATAGGACTTAGTCTTTTAGACTAATGGTTTTCAGACAAATCATTTTAGGGGATCGTGGAGCCCAACTTGGAGGTGCATCCCCGGAGGTCGGCATGCTTGGAGATGGGACAGTCTAGTACTGGAGTTGAGACAGCTGGGACAGTGAGTCCCGTTCGCTAGTAGTTGTTATAGATTTGTTTCCGCGATGAGTGACTTGTAGTGAGGACTCTGATGTATCGGGCATGAGCCCTAATTCCAGTACTTTTATTGTTATTGTTGTTGACTCTCCCTTCGTGGAGAATTATTACTATATATGTGATTATTGATGATATGTGTTAGAGTTCTCATTTCATGTACTCTCATACTTTTTCTACTATTCTGTGATCGATATGGCTGACAGGATCAGCGTTTTGTAGTGATGACCTTCCCGGGCGTGATGGTGTCACCACAAAGCGGCGGTTCTAGGCCTAAACCCTGTGGTTTAAAAAGAAAAAAAAATTGGTTCTTACAGGCTGGACATCTTATTCTGGCAATTAGCTTTTACACTGTGTATATCTATTCTTTAGTACAGACAGCCAACTCCGTCCTATGATAAGCAGGCAGGGAGAGGGCTCGAAAGGTACTCAGCCAATTGGAACCCGGGGCTTGTTGCTACACCAGGGCCAGTTGGGATCTAAACGCGTCTAAGATTGCTGTCATAGTGAAAAATAATTCTATTGGTAGTTAATCACCTAGAGGGAGGGGGGGTGAATAGGTGTCTTTTAAAATTCTTTGTCACTTATAGCAAATACTTGTACTAATATTATATATTCAGTTGATATTTTAAAAAATACATAGCACAGACAATCCACTGAACACAGCACAAGCAATCACAGAACACAACACAATCAATCCACAATACACAGAAATTTTATAGTGGTTCCCCTATCTAGGGTACATGCACTTTCTCCCTTCTTCCTCACTAGCAATTTGCTAGATAAGGTTATATCTCCTCCTTTTCAACTCAAATCAAAAGATCTTACAGGCTCAGTTTCTATTATGAAACCTACATTCAGACCAATAGGTCCTACTTCCGAGATTCACCCAATCTCTTACCTCAGGTCCCTCAAGAATCCTACCTCAGTCTTTATAACACATGGTTACGCCATAGTGATCCGACACAAATCGCCTACCTCAGGTCCTTTAAGAATCCTACCTCAGCCTTTATAAATTAGGCTTGCAACTCAGAGAATTAATATCCTACCCACTCAGATCTAAAATAGATCTTACAAAATAAAGAGGTAAAGTAAGAATGATAATAATCTCAGAAATCAACAATCCTGTAATCTGACTTATCTGAGAATTCTGATTCTTCAATTCAACTACAAAGAATAAATTCTTGATAAACAGACTTGCTGAAAAGATACTTCTTTGGATCTATAATCTTCTTGTTGATGATCTGCTTGATTTCCTTGAAGAATTTGTAGAACAGATCCACCTTAATCAACTAATCAACTTGTTGAAAGGATCAAAATATTTTCTTGAAGACCTTCGTCTTCCTTCTTATTCTTAGAGTTGTCGTCCTCCCCTGATTTGGAAGAAATTAGAATGAGAATTGATTTGTTGAATTTCTGATCGTGTTCTGATCGTTCTAATTACTATCTTCTATGTAGACAATCCCTCTATTTATAGCCTTCACGGGTTGTTGGCTTCTGATTGATGATGTCATCATTATGCCATCATACTCAAATTCTTCCTTCAAATAGTTTCTGATGAGATATCACGATACTGTAGTTGATGTGAAATTTTTGACATGTCTTGACACTTCTGTGTTGACTATGCACATCTTTAGAAACATAAGTGTCGATATGTCCAAAGTGTCTCAACACTATATTACTTAAGTGATCTTAGAAGGTGTCGAGACATCTTAGCAGTCTCGACACAATTTTACTTAGTAGAATAATCAGTCTGAACTTGAAGGTGTCGAGATAGTTGACTTGTCTCGACATAATAGTTATCTGTGTCGACATTTTTAAATCTGCATTGTGTCGAGACAGTTGAATTATCTCGACACTACTGCCTGCCGGGTGTCGACACTTGCTTTATTATTCACTATGTCGATATAGTTGAATTGTCTCGACACTTCAGCCTGCCCAGTGTTGATACTTGTTTTAATTCTTCACTGTATCGAGACAGTTGAATTGTCTCGACACTTCAGCCTGTCCGGTGTCGACACTTGTTTTACTTCTTCACAGTTTCGAGATAGTTGAATTGTCTCAACACTAATGTCTGCTGAGTGTCGACACTTTAAGTCTGTACTTCAGTTCTACATTATGTTGAGACAGTTGTATTGTCTCGACACTTCTGTCTTCAGGTGTCGAGATATTTGACTTGTCTCGACACTGCTGACTTGATCTTCAAAGTATCGAGATAATTGACTTATCTCGACGCTGCTCTTGCAAAGTTGTCGACAAAGTTGAAGTGTGTCAATACTTTTTTACTTAGACATTTTTCTGCATTGCAATTTGCTAGGTGTTGGCTGTGCTGACTTCACTCAACACTTTGCTGACTTCACTCGACGCTTTTGTACTTAGGCAATTTTCTTCACTTTCCAGTCAGCTTCTTTGAGTCCATCTATCAATATGACTTGAACCACTTGTCCAATAAATATGAAATAGGCAACCTGCATACATGAACAGAAACATACATCAAATACATACTTGTGTATATCATTGAGTTGAAAGGGCTTCTTAAAATCATGTACATTGTGTCCAATGTACCCAACATAGAGTTTGTCCCAGTTCTGACTATTGAAACTGAGTAGGAAAGGAAGGGGAGGGAGTGCCATCTACTTGCTCTACATGTGACGGGATCTATACATAAATGCACAAACTTATGGTCAGGCTGACTAATTGTTGGATAACGACTGGACATACTTAGTGTGAATTACACATAGGCACACCACAGCTTCTGCTATGTTAGTTTGTCCGCAAACTGACCAATCAAGTGAGGATGGTGGCATTGTTCAATGACTTCTTTAGTTTAGGATCATTGCAAGTTGATACCATTTGAAAAATCCCCCTCCCGGAACACAAAACACGACCGAGGGGAGTCTTATGTCCAGAACAGCCGCCTTGCGGTAATGCTGACACACGGGTCGACCGATACTAAAATACATCTATCCTACCGACTAAAAAAAATATCATCCATGCCAAGCCAACATAAAGAATATATTGAAGTCAAAATCCATATAAGTATATTAGTCTAAACAAGTATAAAAGAAATAAGAAGCAATAACAACTTATATAATATCAGAGTACACAAAATTGAATAAAGGGTTACAACATAAGTCTCTTTCATAAACTCACATCCATAACTGGCTGCAGCAAAGGTAACATTGTATCAGGCTCTATCACCCTGGCCTGGATGCACTCCTGCAAAACCTGCTGCTGCGGCTCCCTCCGTTGGATGTCCTCCTAAAATGGTATTCGTAGCAACCATTAGTCATAAAGACTAAGTGGCTATCACATCTGCTCCCCTAGTGACTCATAGGCACCAGGCGGGGGGGGGGGGGCAAAGAAGGTACAATATATATATATAAACAGTAATAACAAGCAGGTGGTATATCTTTGCATATAAAGATTAGTAATTACAACAGTGTACATCGTAATTATTAACATTCCAATATACTAATTCTACACAAGCAATATCATTCCATTAGAGCATATAGATCTACAACAGGAAATTAACTCAACTTATAAAATGTCCATACATATTTATAAGTTAAGGATCGACTTAACAGTAAAGTAACTCATCATATAAGAGTGCCCATACTAACTTATATGATAAGCATCTTATGCGGTGCAATGTAATGTTATGAATGCAATATGATGACTCACCCATGCTCACACACACGCATACTATTATGTAGACACAGTCTTTAGTTCCCACTTTTTGAGCAGGTAGCTAACCTTTCAGGTGCCATCCGTCATGGCCAGATAGTGACAGTGAAACAGGATTTCCACTACTAGGCGAACATCCACACTACCAAGCCTAGGCCTCTGTACGCCTCAATACTAAGAACAAAATAGCAGAGCTCCCTGCGTACTTTGGCTCAGAAGGGGTCTCAGGTAGATGTGCACCAAGAACACAGCCCAAACTGGCTTATCATCGTGGCATGGAAGGAGCCTATGGGAGTGTATCACCAAAGGATCAAGCCCAATCATCCACTTGGCATGGAAGGAGCCCCGGGAATGAGCACCGAGGACTAAGCCCAACCGTCTAAAGTCTATCTGTCAACTCACATCAGTATGATGACTAGAGAGCCCGTAGACCTGCCACACTATCCTTAACTCAGTATTATGACACCCCGTGTCAACTCACACCACATGCAAATTCACATGGCCTTGACATCAACCATCCTTGGACTCCAACTAAGTCCCTATTCATCATTACGAATCCAGTGCTCAACAACACTCAAGGGCTCCACACTGAGTCTCTTATCAATATTACCAATTCAGTGCTCAACAGCACTCAAGGGCTCCACACTGAGTACCTTATCATCATTACCAATCAAGTACGGTCAAATACTCACGCACTTACACCCTGTCACATTTTCGTGCTCCCAAGTACTTAAGGGTTCAACATCAACACAGGTGGCAAGCTACCTTGAACAACTTACCAATCCCACACTGCTACACGTAGGGAGACACACTCTAAGCAATGTACTATACAAATTATCCCATCCAACACTTGAGATCACGATTCAATATTTTTCATGGCCATGAGACTTACCTCATCTGATTCCTTCCTTATAATCAAGCATTCACAAATAACTATGCTTTCATATATTTATCACAACAATATATTAACTCTCCACGCATCCATCAAGCATGATAACATAAGTATAGATTACACATTCAATTATCGGGCACCACACCCTCTTTCAAAACTTATATCATTCATCGGATTACAATCGCGCACATCCTTACCGGATTTCACAAGTAGCCATTTGTACAACCAAAACTTATCAAACCATTTGTTCACTAGTTTCCCCAAACAATTTGTTTATTAAATTCCTCCAAACCATTTGTTTATCTCGGCTACATATAACTAGGCTCATCCAAACCTCAACATCATCTTGCTACGTTTATTCTACCTAGTCCAAACCCGATTATACACTAGCCCAAAATCATCCTGAAAATAAGTTGTTACCATGTAGAAAATTCGACGGGACATTCCCAGAGCTATGAGGCTCCTATGAAAATGTGTAACCATCTGATGGAAAGGTATTTTCGAGGACCTAACTCTGGCTGTATCATACTCGAAAATGGCCTAGAAAACTGCTGCGCACAGAAAACAGATTTTTGCACGCATCTTAAATCAAAAAATGTCATCGACCCGTCTTCTTACTCTAGCCATTTGTTCATAACTACATTCAGATTATCCCTCCTCCCTTATTCACTCTCAATATACCATCTTTCTTCACGAAACCAAGTCCACTATCTTCACAACGAAGAGAGGAGAGGCTGAAAACAACTAATCCCTAGGACAAAGACCTAGCATGGTCTCTTCCTAGGAGATCTTCATCACGCACAAGTCAATATCTTTTGAGTCAACATCTCTCCTACATTATTACTAAAAATCTAGCACCAAAGGAGAGTGTAGGAAGCTCACCTCATTTCCGACCATAGATCTCGTCACTCTCCTCGGCGGCATCGTTCTTCCTCGTTAGTATAGTCTCGAAAGGATGTCCGGCCTCTAGAAAATCCGACTCCGACGACTTCTTTATTTCCGTCGGGTTCGGCAAGTAACGAATCGATAAAGAAGAATGAAGTGACAGCTAGGTTTTCCTATTTCTTCCTTTTTATTAGAAAGATTAGGGTTTGATTCATGCTTTGCCACGTGTCACCCTAACATTGGACTGCCCATCATTACTTTAAATAGGTATTGTTTGAGAAGACCAGGTCCAAATGAGCATCAGTGCTTATCCTGAAAACTCGGTTCAGCTCGTACGTATGAAACAACAAGCACAGTTTGGGCCAAAATTTCTCTAAGTCAAATTCGTCGAGTATCACTCGACGCTTCGTCGAATGGCGTCGAGTTCACTCGATGCCTACTTAATCCTGTATTATTCTAAGTCCATTCTTCTTGTGCGTCGAGTATCATCCGATGCCTCGTCGAATGGCGTCGAGTTCACTCGACGCCTACTGAATCAAGTATTATTATAAGTCCATTTCTTCTTATGCGTCGAGTATCACTCGACGCCATGTCGAATGGCATCGAGTTCACTCGACGCCTAATGAATCCAGAAGTATTCTAAGTCCATTTCTTCTTATGCATCGAGTTTCACTCGATGCCTCATCGAATGACATCAAGTTCACTCGACGCCTACTGAATCCAGTATCATTCTAAGTCCATTTCTTCTTAGGCATCGAGTATCACTCATCGAATGGCGTCGAGTTCACTCGACGCCTACTGAATCAAGTAGTATTCTAAGTACATTTCTTCTTATGCGTCGAGTATCACTCGACACCTGTTATCAGTGCACCTCGAGCCTGAGTCACTAACTCAAAATGCGTGTGAGGGGTCTAGCACGAATCGGGATGTTACACATATCTGATGAGAAAATATTAAATAGTATTTTAGGCTCTGTTTTAGCATTGTTTTTCTATCTTATCGCTCATCATATCGTTATTTTCATATATAATTCACTTGGAATTGAATTGTGAATCCTTTGAGCATTGTTTAGATAATTAGATCATTTATTCACATTTCTTATTGTGGGAGGTATTCCTAACATATTTTTCTTATTTATGATATATGATTAGACTATGTGGTTGTTCTCCTTGTGTGCTGGATGTGTTTTCAAACATGTAACAATGTTGTGATATTTTTCCCGAGCGTCTTGGCTCTGTTTCTTGGAGGAGGCTAGTCCTCGTATGTTTTTTACTTGCATAATTATTTGGCCCCTCTGCGCACGACCACTGGTCATGCATGGTCATTTGCACACCACCGCTATCCTTTGAGAGAGGTCACTCATGTGAATTCCATCTCAAACGATCACTAGCACCCCTCTCTATGCACAACAATTGGTAATGCACAACTATTTGCAATGATTTTCTTGAGGAATGCACAAGTGTACGCACGTGTATAAATAGCATGGCCACTAGTCGTGCGTGGCAAAACCTTTTCCACCAAAACTGTTGGAGTTCTTCCATTGTGATCTGAGAAAGTCAAATAATTAGTCTTGCTGCCAACGCAGTATGAGCCTATGGAGTTGCATATAAGAGTTATGGACAAGTTGGAAAGGACTGTGTTGACCTTGCTCATATGTGATAAGAGTAAAGGGCCAAGCCTTTTGACATGGACTTGAAATTAGACCAACCAAAGGACCTGAATAATGAATTCGAGGGCCTCCTAAAAATAATTAAAAAAAGTAAGTCAATTCGTCGAGTATTCTCGATGAATCCGTTGAGTATTATCGACGAGTTCGTCAAATACACTAGAAGAATTTGACATAATGCTCCCAACGAATCCTTTGAGAGTTCTTTCGAGGGTTCTTTCTATTTGTTGAGTATTCTAGATGAATTGCTCCCAACGAATCTTTTGAGATACATCTGATGTTCGACGAATCCGTCGAGTGGACATGTCATTCGTCTTGTATACTCGATGAATTCAACTTGACGAATTGTTCTCGACGAACTGACGCAGGTCTGTTTTTCCGTAAGTTCCTTTTTGGGTCTGGTTTGTGTGTGCGGCCCTCATGATTCCTGCAAGGTTCGTATATATACATTGTATATATAAGAGGTCGACAACTACTCATCTTCTTCCCGATGTAAAATCCTGAACCCTAGAGGAAGTTCGCGATCGGTGCTCCTGTACCGCAAGCCATTCCGACCCATTGTAGTTGTCTGGAAAGTGTTTCCAGATCTTCGTCTTTGTCAATGCTGCCTCCTCATTAACGGATCTAGTAATCTGTTGAGACATAGAGGGATTTCCTTCATCCAACCTGACGCTTGTCTGACAAGTGCCTTGGGATTCTCCAAGCTCTTGTGGATACCCATAGAGGTGTGCTCATACTTTCTATGCTCGGAATTCTAGCTGCAAGATGTCCAAGATTCCTTTGGAGCACCTTGGTTGAGTGGATACTCAATCCCTTTCAGGTACATTACTTTTATTATACATGTTGATTTCTTGATTCATTAAATTGCAAGATCCTTATATTATTTAGGGTTATCTTGTATTACTTTTCGCTGTGCACATTTGATGTGCTTATAGTTTTGAACTATATAAAAAACCCAACAGTGGTATCAGAAGGAGGTTGGCGATCCAATGTGTGTAAATCTTGAGCTCTAAAAATGTTCTAAGTTCTCAAATTTATTCCTCTTGAGGGACGATTGTGATTGCCCTGCAATTTCATTATTTAACAAATATGTCTCCTTAGCAGTAACCATCACTCATTGTGGTTTGTGAAACCATTATTATTTATCTTGGACTTGGAATCCGATAAAGAGAGACATGCTTTCCTACTTCTTAAGGTGAGTAGCTTGGGCCTTTGCTCAATGCTTGTAAATCTTAAGAATTAAAAGAGTTCTGAATGTTCAGATTTAGCCCTCGGTTAATTGTTAACCATGACTAAAAGTTAATTGATTATCATTAAATCTCGTATATTATGTTAAGTATATAGATGCCTTCTAATGGATGACACTCTTCCTTCCTCAATCGATGAAGTGTGGGCTTGCCAAAGTAAGGTGCATTAATCTATCTTGGTAAGGGTGCGAGCGGATAAATGTAATATCCCATTGTCAACATCAGGTCTGACTTAACTAGGTGACCTCAAAAGTTGAGTGCCTAAAGGCATGGGATTGGCGTGCACCATATGATGGATGTGAATAAGAAGTTATTTACCAACCATATAAGAGTTGCAAGTTGTTGCAATTGACAAATCATGTCTACCTAAATAGTCACATTGTGAGAGAAAAAATCAAAGCTGAATCACGATGTTGGTGAAATATGGATCTTGTCCACTAGAGAGTAGTTTGCATTGACTCTCTGAATATATATTGAGGGTTATCAGTTTGATTAAAATAGTGAGAGTTACTTTAAATAAAGTTTCTTTTGAAGAAAAATATATTTTGAAATATAGTACTAAAGTTTACATTGCATAAATTCTTGTAGAAATTCCATAGCAAGTGGATCTCACTCAACCTTGTTCCTGAGAGCCGTTCTTGAGAAGGACAAGCTCAATGGGACTAAATTCCTAGACTGACACAAAAATCTAAGAATTGTTCTCAGGTAGGAGTGCAAGCTATATTTCTTGGGAGATGATCCCCCCATAGAGCAAGTCGGGAATGTATCCCGAGCTGATAAAGACACTTACAAGAAGTATTAAGATGATTACTTGAATGTTGAATGCCTTATGCTTGCTACCATGAAATCAAAGTTGCAGAAGTAACATGAGTTCATAGGTGGTCATGAGATTATAGAGCACAAGAAGAAAATGTTTTATGGGCAAGCTCGACAAGAAAGTTTCAACGTCTCTAAGACACTTTTTTTGTTGTAAGATGGGAGCTCGAGATCTAGTTGGAACTCACGTACTCAAGATGATTGGGTGTATAGAGAACCTCCAAAGCTAGGTTTTCTCTTAAGCCAAGTGTTAGTCACTGACTCGATCCTGCAATTGTTGCCGGGCAGTTATGAGTAGTTCATCCTGAACTATAATATGAATGAGATAGACAAGACACTGCCCAAGCTCCTAGGCATGTTGAGAACTACCGAAAACAACATGAAGAAGGCTAAACCTGCTAGCCCCATACTAATGGTGCATAAAGGCAAGGGAAAAACCAAGGGATCAATGAAGACTAAGGTGAGACCTAAGTCATAACTTGATCCTAAGTCTTCATCACTTAAGAATAAGGGTCTGGCGAAAGAAGGGAAGTGCAACCACTATGGCAAGGCTTGTCACTGGTGGAGGAATTGCCCTTATATTTAAGTTCTATAGAAGATGAGAGGAAGTGTGACTTTTGCTTCAGGTATCTTCGTTATAAAAATAAACCTTTCTACTCCTTCATCTTGAGTATTGGATTGCAGGAACTGAGAAGGAGAAGAATGCTGGGTAAAGGAGAGGTGGACCAATATGTTAGAAATGGAGCAAAGGTTGATGACATTGTCATTAGCATCTACTGTCTTTCTTTGCCTACTGGGCTTATAATAGAATTAGATAACTATTATTTTATTCATTCCATAATTAGAAACATTATATTCGTCTTATATCTTGACATGAAAGGATTTTCATTTATAATTCAGAACAATTGTTGTTCAATCTCTATCAATGATGTTTGTTATGGTTTAGCCTAATTGTTTAATGGTTTATACATTTTGAACTTACACCATCCGTTCTATAACGCGAAAAGTACTAAAAGACTAAAAATGAATGACTCAAACCCCACGTGCCTTTGACAGTATCATTTGGGCCATATAAAAAAATGCATATCCAAGCTCCATAAAGATGGGCTACTTAACTCATTTGATTATGAATCATTTGAGAGATGCGAGTCTTGTTTATTAGGCAAGATGACTAAGGTCTCTTTCACTGGTCATACTGAGAGGGATGAAGATCTCTTGGGTATAATACATAGTGATGTATGCAGACCCATGAGTTATATAGCTAGAGGTGGGTACTACTACTTCGTTACATTTACTGATGATTTTAGTAGATACAGATATGTGTATCTTATGAAGTGCAAATCTGAAACCTTTGAAAAGTTCAAAGAGTTTAAGAATGAAGTAGAGAACCAGCTAAATAAAATGGTTAAAGCACTCTAATCTGATCAAGGTGGCGAATACCTGAGTCATGAGTTTCATGATCATCTGAAAGAGTGTGGAATTGTATCACAACTCACTCTACCCAGAACACCACAGTATGATGGTGTATCTGGGAGGAGGAATCATACTATGTTAGACATGGTATGGTCGATGATGAGTCATGCAGATTTTCCTATTTCCTTTTGGGAATTTGCTCCAAAGACTGCCGCTCTTACTCTAAATCGTGCTTCAATAAAAACCTTTGTAAATACACCATACGAGTATGGACTGGGAAGCGTCCTAGTATGTATTTCATCAATATTTGGGGTTGTGAGCCATACGTTTGACATCAAATGCCTGATAAGCTAGAACCCAAGTTAGATAAATATTATCTTATGGGATATCCTAAGGAAAACAAAGGGTATTATTTCAACCTACCGTCTGAGGGAAAAGTGTTTGTCACAAGGACTGGTGACTTTTATTGAAAAGAAACTCTTATCCAGAAAGACTATAAAGGTTGAACTTGAAGAAGTTTAGGAACCACAAATGATGGATGAACCGATATTGGAACCTGAGCAAGGACTACAAGTAGTTTTAGTTTGAGAGCTTGCTCAAGAAACACAAGTCCTTCGTAGATTTGGTAGACCAAGGTTTGAGCTTTAGAGATATGGATCTCTTATGTCTCAAATGGGTAATGTGTTGCTTATGGATCATAATGATGAGTCTGCAAATTACCAAGATGTTATAATTGGACCAGACTCCGAGAAGTGGCTTGATGCCATGAAATCTGAAATGGACACCATATATACAAACTAAGTTTGGACCTTAGTGGAACCACCGGAAGGAGTATGACCCATAGGGTGCAAGTGGGTCTTCAAAAAGAAGACCGACATAGATGGGAATGTACAGACATTCATAGGGAGACTAGATGCTAAAGGTTACAAGCAAATTCATGGTATTGCCTATGATGAAACCTTTTCCCCTATTGCTATAATAAAGTCCATCAGAATCTTGCTTGCTATTATTGCGTATTATGACTACGCGATCTGGAAAATGGATGTAAAAATGGCTTTCCTTAATGGAAACCTCCTTGAGGAAGTGTACATAACACAACCATAGGGTTTTGTGAATCAAAATGAAGCCACTAAAATATGCATGCTACAGAAATCTATCTATGGATTAAAATAGGCTTCTTGAGTTGGAATCTTCGTTTTGATGTGAAAATCAAAAATCTTGGTTTCATCAAGAATGAAGATGAACCATGTGTTTACAAGATGATTAGTGGGAGCATTGTCATTTTCTTAATCTTATATTTAGATGACATTCTACTGATTGGGAATGACATTCTGACCCTGTAATTTGTTAAGAACAATTTAGGGGACTACTTTTTGATGAAAGACTTGGGCAAAACAGCTTATATACTTGGTATTAAGATAAATAGAGATAGATCAAAGAAGTTGTTGGGTTTGACCCAAAGTACATACATTGATAATGTGTTGAAATGGTTCAACATGCTTGAGTCCAAGAAGGGATTTTTTACCCATATCTCATGGTGTGAGTCTCTCTAAGGACCAATGTCCAATAACTTTGGAAGATAAGGGCCGCATGAAGTTGATTTCATATACTTTGGCAATTGGATCAATCATGTATGCAATGATTTATACTCGATCTGATGTCTCATATGCCTT
Source organism: Platanthera zijinensis (assembly GCA_039513925.1). Taxonomy (NCBI): domain Eukaryota; kingdom Viridiplantae; phylum Streptophyta; class Magnoliopsida; order Asparagales; family Orchidaceae; genus Platanthera; species Platanthera zijinensis. The sequence goes on along the minus strand of CM077085.1, from coordinate 187,211,312 downwards.
AAGCATGACTAGCAGGTATTAGTATGATCCCGATGATGATCACTGGACAGCCATTAAGAACATCCTAAAGTACTTGAGATGGACTAAATACATGTTCTTGGTGTATGGCGGAGAGGAAGAGATCGTTGTAAAGGGTTGCACTAATGCTAGCTTCCAGATTGATAGGGACGACTCAAAGTATCAGTCAGGTTTCGTATTTTCCTAAATAGAGGAGGTATTAGCTGGAAGTGTTCCAAGCAAGATATAGTTGCTGATTCTACAACTGAGGCCGAGTATATCGCTGCTGCAAATGCAGCAAAGGAGACTCTATGTATTAGGAAATTCATCAGTGAGCTTGATGTAGTTCTTAGCATTATTGATCGCATAGTTCTCTACTATGATAATAACGTTGCAATTTCAATTGCTTCGGAACCTAGATCTCATCAGCGCTCGAAGCACATACTTCGGCAATTCCATCTTATTGGTGATATTATCGATCAAGTATTAGATATGTGAGTGATCAACTCTAGTGGGACTCTTGTGGATTATGTGTATGTCAGTTATTATAATTCATTTGATGAATATTGTGCTATATTTTTCATTTTATATTTATGACATATTCTTTTATTATGTTCTTATGCTATGCTCCGATGTGGCTATTAACATACAAAATGTCCTTAGAATAGTCGCTTTCATAGGAGATTCAATTGCATGAATTTAATGTGAAGACTTATGTTTATTAAAAGCTTCATTCTTAAATTGTCCTTGGTCGAGGTATCATCTTATAATATAAGGACGAGTATGATATGTTGAGACCAGTGTTTGCATTGACTGATGATCGGTTCTCATAGGTCGTGATATTGTGATATCAAGTCATCATACAGGTTCTTTTTATGAACAAGTTGTACTAGACAGACCCACCCAGAGATTACTTTGAGGATTGTTTTTACATTGTGTCATGTATAGGTCTCTAGTGGCAATGGTGTTTGTGGTTCTTTGACATAAGGTCATAATATTCATCGAGTGAGGAAGAGCATATATTGATGCCATCTAAAATCCGGTCTTGAGAAAGTTGGATGATAACGGTGGTTATTGGGTACGTTACGAATCATTTGGGTGTTTGCGTGTGGAAAAATATGGGATTGTCCTCCTGAAAACAGGAGTTGCATCCAAATACCCATTAATGGAATTGGATTAAGAAATGCACGATGATGCTGAGTTGAGCCAATATGTAATATTGAGTTCTCCTATTTCGGACAGTCCATTCTATATCAGGTAACAGGGATTGAGCAGTCATGAATGTGACACTGTCCATGCCTTTAGCTCCATCTGAATGTAAGGGACAAAGTGACATAACAACACTATACATTGGTCATTTTATATGATTTTTGAGTTACAGAAATCTTATTGCTTGGGTTGCAATGATGTATTGCTAAATACTGCTCATTGTTTGTAAGACTTTTATTTGACTTATTAGATCAAGTGGGAGACTGTTGGAGTTCTTCCATTGTGATCTGAAATAGTAAAATAGTTAGTCTTGATACCGACGCAGTATGAGCCTCTGTGGTCTCACATAAGAGTTATGGAGAAGTTGGAAAGGACTGTGTTGGCCTTGCTCATATGTGATATGAGTGAAGGGTCAAGTCTTTTGACATGGACTTGAAATTAGACAAGCCAAAGGAACTGAATTATGAAATCAAGGATCTTCTAAAAATCGTCAAAAAAATGTAAGTCAATTCGTCGAGTATTCTCGACGAGTTCGTTGAATATAATCGACGAATTCGATGTGACAGGTTATGTTTGTCGAGACGGTCTTGACGAATCCTTTGAGAGTTCTTTCTATTCGTTGATTATGCTCGACTAATTTCTCTCGACGAACTTGTTACGACGAATCTGTCGAGTGGACATGTCGTTCGTCGTGTATACTCGATGAATTCCACTCGACGAATTGTTCTCGACAAATTATTCTCAATGAATTATTCTCGACAAACTAACACATGTGTGTTTTTCGTTAAGTTCATTTTTGGATCTGGTTTGCAGGTGGGGCCCTCATGATTCCTCTACGGTTTGTATATACACCTTTTACATACAAGAGGTCGACAACTATTCATATTCTTCTTGATGAAAAATCTCAAACCCTAGAGGAAGATCACGATCGGAGCTCCTGTACCACAAGCCCTTCTGACCCATTGCCATCGTCTGAAAAGTGTTTCCAGAGCTTCGTCTTTGTCAACGTCTCCTCTCAATTAACGGATATAGCAATCCGTGGAGACGTTGAGGGCTTTCCTTCGTCCAATCTGATGCTTGTGTGACAAGTGCCTTGGGGTTCTCCAAGCTCGTGTGGATACCAGTTAATCTTTTGATAAGAAGAATCTTAGAACTATAACTGAATCTTTTGATAAGAAGAATCTTAGAACCACTGATTTTTTTATTAATAACTCTAAGAACCACTAATTCTTTAGAGAGGTATTCTTAATACTCTGCACTGAATCTTTTGGGGAGAAAATCTTAAAACTCTTCACTAAATCATTTGGAGAGAGATTCTTCAAATTCCTTTCTATATAGATGGATGTAGTACACTTTTCCATAATGAAATTCGTTCATCCACTAGTTCTGAATGAATCTTTGAATTTGATAATCTATGTGGATACTATTTTGTCTTTGATTGGTTGTTTTGAAGAAAAGAAGACAACAAAATAATCAACAACTTCTTTTCTATTCTAGAGACTAGCAACATCAAAATCCTTTTCATATCGAGAGAGAAGAAAGGAGAGAAAAAAATTAGGCTCAGGGAGAAGATAGGCCCTTTTTATTTGTATTCTCTTTGTTGAAATTTTGTTTATATAGAGATGCCAACTTATTGAATACTTTCCTTCCATCTAATGATTATATATAATCTCTTTCTTTAATTAGAGCATCTTATCGACCTTTGTCGATTTTTGAGTAATCAATCTTTCAAAGTTGAATTCCTTTATTCCATGCTTCAACTTCTTCTTCACTGCTTCACCTAAGTCATCATAATCTATGTTGGCTTTTCAAGATACGTTGATTATTTCTTGATGTACGAAGATTTCATTCGACATTTTTCTTTTACTTTTCATGTTGTCAATTTTGAAAGTTAATCCTATTTTTACATTACGTTTATAATCTTTAGCAGAGAAGATATGAGAAGCTCGTCTAAGATGGTTTGGACATGTATAAAGGAGAACATTAGAGGCACATGTTAGGCGTTGTGAGAATCTAGTCAATAGGAATGCTTAACAAGGGAGGAGTAGACCAATAAAGACTTGGAGTGAAACTATAAGGAAAGACATGATGTACTTAGGCCTTAGTGATATTATGACAAAAGATAGAGCACAATGGCGACAAAGGATCTATATAGCCGACCACACTATAGTGGGATAAATACTTGAGTGTTATTGTTGTGTATAACCTTTATATACATTCAAAAATATTCAAAATCACTTATTATTTATGATATACCAAATAACTTGGTTCTTCCAAATAGACTCTATAGCCTTTTAGGAGCACATAAGAAAACTACACATGTCGGTACAGGAAATGCGCCTTCTAGTTAATGGGTTGTTCGGTCTCACAAGCTAGGTGAAGAAGAGGGTTGTGGGGGTAGAGGGAAGGTTGATCAGGCACTGTCGAGCAGGCAGTTACTTTGGCGGTTAGCTTGGCAGGTTAGACTGAGAGAAGAAATGAGAAGAGAGGGGGCCTTTAGCAGCGGCAACAACAAACTTCGCCCGTCACGGCTTGAATGCCACTCTTGCGGTGGGCTTTTCCTTTTACCAAGAAACAAGATTACAGCTTGCTATTGATCCTTTACAGGAGAAGGCAGTAAAGGGTACAAAGGGGGAAACCGGCGGCTAAGGAAGAAGAATGCCGGAGGCCGCGTGGTTTGACAAAGGGAGGTCAGCAGACCGCACGGTTAATGATCGTGCACCTCGCTGGACTAAGTAGAGCGGACTGCTCGATTAAGCAGAGCGAAGGAAGGAAGGTTGCGCGGACTGAGTATTCGAGTCCGCAGGAGCTAATGCCGGGACCTTGACACCTTTTCGCCGTGTCCTCTCGAATGAGAGGTCTAGGGGCCTATTTATAGGCCCGAGGAGGTAATGGTCTCGATAACGTCACCGCTGGTGAGGCGGTAAGACGAGCGAGTACAAACATTGAGTCCGCAGAGTCTGCACCGAGTTGCGCGATCTGGGACTGCCTGGAGCTGGAGATGGCTGTTGCTGGGCGGGCTCACGCTGGGTCGTGCGAGTAGGAATAATGAGTTCGCCGAGTCCGCACCGGGTTGCGCGGCCTGGGACGGTCTTGCTGTTGGCGGAGTGCTAAGCGGGTCTTCCTATCCCACTACAGTTGAGGGTGAACAGGCCGCCTCCTGTTGGAGGCTTGTCTCACTTGGCGACGGGCTGGCGACCTAGCGGACTGAAGACTGAATTAACCACTCGCTGAGCACGTTGCTATCGAGTTGTCTGGACGGATAGGAATGCGAGCCCGCCACATTGTTGGGCAGTTTGCACTTGAAGAAGAATGAACCACCACATGGTTAACCGATCTAACCGTGCAGCCTGTAGGAGCGAGCCGAGGAAGCAGTCGGTAGACCCTGCAGAACGAGAGGCTGCTGCGCGACCTTGGTGGTCAGACCAGGGGGACCGCTCTAGTCACGCAGACTGAGCGACTTGAGCGGTCTTTTTAGAGAGACCTTCCTAGCCGCGCGGACTGGGCGAACTGAGAGGTCAGTCTGCCCACCCTTAGAAGAAAAGGCCGACATTCTGCGACCTTCTGTAGCAGGCCACAACTTGCTATGCCATTATTCATGCAAGTGCAACACACGCACACGACTCTATGCGCACAGACCTTTAGTTCCCCCTGTTCGGGCAGCTAGCTTCACTCCCAGGAACCTCCGTAGTGGCAAACGGAGATAGTGGGTCGGGCCCCCCACTCCTAGGCGGGTATCCACACTACCAGGCCTAGCCCTTCCGTACGCCCCTAGAAGAACACAACCTAGAGTATCCGCGTACTACTGCTTGCTGTACCCACCAGACTTTCTTTGGCTAAGTGTCCCACACCGTCGAGTCAACATACCGATGTCGGTGTGAACGACTATCAGATACCGAAGACCCACCACCTTTATTCTGTACTCCAACCCTCGAGCCCTCGGCCCCTGGACAGTCCCGTCCGTGCATCTACCTTCAGAGCTACCGTCTGAATGGCAACCAAACTAATTATTCTACCTTCCTAGCTACCGAGGTGTGTGTATGTGTAACCCTAGTTATACTAGTTGCTCTTTTAATTTATTATTCCTATGGTTTACGTTAGCCCAAGACTGCCCCCGGCATACCCCGTGAAGGGCTCTCAAGGGGCACTAGGAACCAAGACGGCGGTATTACGGCCCGAATTTCCCTTTCACAAGGCACTTACTGTTATTGGTTGATCTCCCTTAACTCGATCCCCTTTTAGTTACTTTTGATCTAACCCTAGAGTTTTAAGACTCTTCCTCTCCTACCCGGGGTGGACGATCTTTCGTCATTCCCGTACGCCACTTAACCTTAACCAGTCTCACACTCTACTTATCCTGACTTCCAATAATGAACTTAATCTTAGCTTGCCCTAACCAACCAGCAACTACCAAAATTCCATTTCCCAAGTTCATTATTATCCTAGATCAGTTTCCGTGGTTTTACTATATGCAGACCATCCTAAGGTACATGAGGAGTATAAGGGGAGGTACTCCAATTTGTCCTCCGAATCTCTTATAATAATTACTGGAGGTCTACCATGACATAATTAGTCTAAATCCAAGGTTTCCAAATTTTCCTATTTATCGGGCATTTAATTTATTTATCCTAAGATTCTGAATGCCCTAGTATGAACATGAAGTGCACTAATGAGCCAACAATAAATCATCATGAAATCAGTAAAAATTATATGAGACATTTAAACAGCAATTCCAGGTTTTGAGAAACTTCAGAGGTGTTTAGGCCTATATTTCCTAATTTACCATTTTAGGCCACTTTTACTATATTATGAAGGAAGTACTGTAAATATATACCCAAAAATTCCAAGAAAATTATAAAAGCTATATAGTGATCTAAAACCATCATAAACTAAGTACCATAATTTTTCTCTAACATTTGAACTCTAAATTTATTTTAATGTAAGGTACTAATTTTCTTAACTTAATGAAGGAGGTACTGTTTTTAGTCATCTAAAATTCTAGAGACAATTACAGGGTCACTATCATAATTTGAAACACCCACTGACCCAATTTCATAATTTTACAGATAGTAATTAGGCACTATTTGTATTTTTGACTATATATCACAATTAGTAGGTTAAAGAAGTGTGTACCAGAAATAATTAGTTAAAATTTCCAAGAAAAATACTGAAGGTATAACATGCTATAAGATTCCCTAATCCAAGGTTTCATAATATTCCAGTGAACAGAAATTCCATAGTCATCAAAATGAATATCTAGGGCACAATTAGAGTTGTAAATGAAGTACTGTATAAATTAATCCAACAATCTCAACAAAATTATATCATGGCTATTTTGACCAGAAAATCCCCTTGCCCAAATCTTACTTGAGTTGAAGTTCATTAGATAGCTTAACAATTCAAATTAAAGTTGGTGACCTAAACTAGGGTTAGGATTTTAGGTGGCCTAGATATCTCCAAATACCCTAAACCTTTGTCCAGAGAACTATACTTGCCCTATGGTTATCTCCATTAAATTTTAAGTCAGTCCAAGGTCATTTGACCCCATGACCTTCACAACCCCAAAAACCACCATTAAGGGATTTTCCCTAGGGTTCTAGGGCTACCCTACACCAAACCACTCCAAACTCCCTTGGAGGGTTCGTCATGCCCTAAAAAGTCAGTGACCAAAATATCAGCCCCTGTTGAGGCGATATGGCCACTCAAATACTAAGGGGGTGTTTGATCCTAAATTATCCTATAAGGGTCATCCTAGGGTTGAACACAACCCTATTCAAAACATCTCCAAATGAGATGAAACTTTTACCAAAACCTAATGATAAACCCAAGGACCACTCACCAAAATTTGGGAGGGTTTGGAAGTCATTTAGCCATCTAATTAAATTATACTAGGATTATTAAATTTTTCTAAAAACTATAGAAACTCATTCTCCAAAAATTCTCATTTTTGTATAGCACCTAGATATAGGTAAGATTAGGCCACACCCCAAATTTCAAGTCATTTTGATGACTGGATTGGAGTGGGGAATTTTTCTAAGGTCAAGACAGCCCTATGGATAGACCTCACCAAAAAGGGTGCTGTGGTCTAACCATGACTCCAAATCAAGTGAAATCAATTTTGAATTAAAGTAGACTTCAAGGGCTACATTTTTTATGTTGACCACTTTTTTTGTTTCAGCCCCTACGGGCAATAATTTTCAGTTTCAACCTCGTGTACAGTAAAAGGGAATTAATTCCTAACTATACAATATATTATATAATGCAATGTTACTGTTCATCTCCTTCTTCACCCGAACCCGAACAGAATCAGAAAGCAACTATTCCTGTAGCTTTTCTAAGGCTATTTCCCGGCCACCCAGCCGTCTCCCTGGCCGGCCACCACCACCATCACCTCTGTTGAGGTGAGGGCTACCGTCGGGCGGCGGCACGGCTGCCGGAGAGGCAGTTTCCGGCGGACCCACCACCACGAAATTTTCTGAAAACCATGGAAACGCTCACCCGATCTGGCTCTTTTGAGCCCGATATCTCTCCTAACTATTTCTAAGATCTATCCGCAGAAGAAGAGGGAGGGGAGGACCTTGTTCGCGGGCTGGAGGCGTGCAGAGCGTCGGGAAGCCATTGGCGCGGTGGTGGCGTCGCCGGAAATTCTTCAACAGCAAGGGGGAAATCTGAAACAGTTTGATGGAGCATGTAACATTTTCCTCTTGCTCTTAGGAGTCTTTTATAGATCAGTAAGTGGGGAGGGGAAAGGATGAAACGTTCATGGCCATTAATATTTCTCTTAATGACGTTTCAGTTATGGCAAAGGCAGTTGAAATGCTGGAAATAAAGATGTGTTTGCCAGGTGGCGATTTCCTATTGGACCAACATTCCCTTAATTTATTAAATAATCAGAGTAGGAAACGTCCCATAAATACACCTGGTGTAACTTTTCATAATCAGAATTGATTACAACGTTGGTTATCGAAATTTCCAGTCTGGCTGACGTTTCGGCCTTGGTCACGGGCGTGACACATAGGTCACGGGAGTGATAGGATCGGGTGGCCAATTCTGGGTTCGACGATTGTCGAACTGAGATCGACGATCGTCAAAGGGTGGTCAGGCCCTTGGTCACGGGCGTGACACATGGGTCACGGGCGTGACAAGCCCGGGTGACCAATTCTGGGTTCGACGACCGTCGAACTGAGATCGACGATCGTCGAAGGGTGGTCACGCCCTAGGTCACGGGCGTGACATATGGGTCACGGGCGTGACATGGTCATGAGGCAAAATCCGCGCTCGGCGATCGTCGCGCTGAGATCGACGATCGCCGAAGGGGTCACGCCCCCGGGTTGACAGGTCACGGGCGTGACAGGTCACGGGCGTGACATGGCCATGACGCAAATTCTGCGCTTCGACAATCGTCCTGCTGAGATCGACGATCGTCGAAGGTGTCATGCCCTAGGTCACGGGCGTGACACGTAGGTCACGGGTGTGACAGGCCCGGGTTGAAAAATTCTGCGCCCGACGATCGTCTCCCTGAGATCGACGATCGTCGATAGAGTCACGCCCTAGGTCACGGGCGTGACCAACCCGTGACCCGAAATCTCGGTTGATGTATTTCAATTTTTGGGCTTCCTAGGGTTCTGTCATGACCAACCGACTCCCAGGGGTCTAGCCGGAAATGGGATGTTACATCTTATGACTCAGGTGTTAGCCTGTACAGTCAGTCAACCTCCCTCTGATACCAATTGAAAGTGAGGATATATACAACTCTAGAGGGGGGGGTGAAAAGAGTATTCAAAAATTATGACACCCTACTCCACTCCCTTAGAGTTAATTTGCGGAATGAGTTTATAGATATTTGAAACCCTAGAGCCTAACACAAAGTGAAGTGCACTAAAGAAAGCTAACTGTAATTACAGTTGAGCTTTGGTCCTATCACAGCAACTAGCAATCCTAGTTATTTCTACTCACAACCACAGTGCAATAATTAAATGAAGCAACACAGACGACACAAGAAGTTTATAGTGGTTCCCTCTAAATAGGTACGTCCACTCTTCTACCACTCTGGTAGGAATCCACTACAGGTTTTTGTTCAGGTGCCCTGCCACCAACTGATCTGCTTCAGGTAGATCAAGTAGACCCTTTGAGCTTTTGATCAGGAGCTCAAAATCCAACACAGGTTTTTGATCAGGTGCCCCGCCACCAAGGTTCACTTTTGAAGGGAGTAATAACCCTTTATACAGGAGGTTGAGAGAGTTACGGTTTCTTCTCTAATGTTAAAAAAAATTAGAGAAGCTAGTGGATTGCACAGAGCTAGAAAGCTCTAAAGAATCAAGGCTCCTCCTGGCTTAGAGAATATCCAGGAAGAAGTCTTGCTTCAGGGTGCAGGAACTCTTCTGAATTCTTGACAGAGAATTGTCTTGAAATTCTGAAGGAGAAGCTTGAAGAAGACTCTTGATTTGTAATAGGTTGTTCTTCTTCTATAGCTTTTCTTTCTTTCTTCTTCTTCTTCTTCTTGAGGTACTGAGTGAATGTTCCTTGCAACAGGATGAACTCAGGATTGAAGAAGAGAGGGTTGAAGAAGGATGATCTTCTCAGTTGAATATATCAATGACTGAGAGTTGTAACTCTTTGAATCTGTATATGAATATCTGTGTTGATCTCTATTCTGTGTGTGTTGTTATATATGGTTATTATATGTTGTCTTTTGAAAGCACTTTAAATATTGGCCTTCCAACGGCTCTAATCTTTGTTTGAATTTTGTCTTCTTCTGAAATCTGCAATCATGGCTGCAAATAGCATAAAGCAAAACATATCCTGCAGGCAGACATGCTATAAGAGGATAAAGCTTTCTAAGAAGCAGCAAATCCAATCTGATAAAAGGAGTACTAAAGAAAGTCACATCAGACTAAACTCTTTACGACCAAAGAAGACTTCTGTGTCTAACGTCTATAAAGGACAGCATGACAGAATAAAGAAAAAAGATATTTCAACTAATAAGACAAACAACTTTGTCAGATACAGCTTGACTTATGCACAAAGGATGGGGGCAAAGATTGCCTTGAGATGTATGCATAAAATCAATGAAATAATCTTTAATAAAATATGCTAAATAAAAAGGAATTAAAACTCAGAAGAGAAAGAATACAAAATTACTAAAGAAAGACAGAAGAACGTCGAACGACCCTCGGAGATCGTCGACCGAAGCACAGAGATCGTCGACCTATCAGAACAGATAGTCGAACGATATAGATAGTCGAACTATCAAACAGAACAGATAATCGACCTATCAAGACAGATAGTCGAACTATCAAGCAAAACAGATAGTCGACCTATCAAACAGATAGTCGAGCTATCAAGCAAAACAGATAGTCGACCTATCAAACAGATAGTCGAGCTATCAAGCAAAACAGATAGTCGACCTATCAAACAGATAGTCGAGCTATCAGATAGTTGAACTATCCAAGCAGATAGTCAAACTATCAAACAGAACAGATAGTCGACCTATCAAGACAGATAGTCGAGCTATCAGATAGTTGAACTATCCAAGCAGATAGTTGAACTATCAAGAAATCTGTCTGGTCAAAAGAAGTCGAGCGGGGTTCGACGATCGACGAGGCAGATACCACAGATCGTCGAGCTAACAAGAGTTGAACTAACTCAGAGATAGACGATCTGCTAACTGACGATAGTCGACCAACTGATAGACGATCGTCGGCCAGTCGATAGACGATAGTCAAGCAGCGTTCGACCATAGTCGAACCAAAAACAACTTAACCAAATTTTCATCTAGATAAGTGACAACTCTACAACTAGAGCAATCTAACTAAACAACTAACCTTTGACCATAGATAAATCTTGGGTCAAGAGACTAAATGAGAAGACTAAACTCAAATCCAAACTAGGGTACCAACATAAGGAGGGACCCCAAATATGCTTAAACCACCTTCCATTCCTTGGAGGTAAAGCGACCATCACGGTTGGAGAATATCGTCTTAGGAACTCCATGGTATCGTACAAATTGTTCTACGAAGAGACATACTAATACAACCACATGCGTCTTCTTCCTCATTGGGATAAACCTAGAAACCTTAGTAAAGCGATCCACTATCACCCAAATCGAGTCATTCCATGATCGTGATCGGGGAAGGCCGTGAACAAAATCCATATAGATATCATCAATTTTCCACTCTGGAATGGGCAATGATTGTAACAGTCCTCCAGGGATCTTGCACTCCATCTTCACCTTTTAGCAAGCCTCACAGTATGTAACATAATACTTAACAACACTCTTCATTCCTGGCTAGAACATGGTCTTTCGTAAGTCACTATACATCTTGGAAAACCCGAGATGCACCGGATACTTAGAGCAATGTCCCTCCCTTAAGATATCTTCCCAGATTTCACCACCCCTGGGAATATAGAGCTTGCCACGGAAATGAACGAGGCTGTCCTTCAGAGTATACTCTTTAGTAGATCCATCCTCAATTGTCTTAATCACAAGGGCCAGAGCAACATCCTTCCCTTGCTCTGCCCGAATTTGATCTCGAATATCACAAATTATACTCATTACAGTTAAGTACTCAGTATACTTCTCCGAATGATCCTTACACATTAACGTGATCTCAATCTCCTCAAGCACTCGAACCAATTCCATACTCATCATCCGAGATTCAGGGCTCGACTTTGGTACTTTTTTTCTCAATGCATCAGCTACAAAGTTTGATTTCCCGAGGTGGTAGTTCAATGTATACTCATAATCACACAAAAATTCTAGCCACCACCGCTGCCTCAAATTCAACTCCTTCTGAGTATGAACATACTTCAAGTTCTTATGGTCTGAAAAGATTTCATAGTCGATGCCATATAGATAGTGCCTATAAACCTCTAAGGCGAACACCACTACTCGCAAGTACAAATCATGTACCGGATAATTTCCCTCATGCTTTTTCAGTTGTCTTGAAGAGTAAGCAATCACATGCCCGTGATGTATCAATACTGCTCCATCCCTTTGTAGGATGCATCAATGTAAACTTGAAATCCTTCTTTTCCTGATGGAGGAGCTAAGATGGGTGCAGTGGTAACTCAATCCTTCAGCTCTTGAAATACAGTCTCACACTGGGGTGTCCACTCATATGGTACACATTTCGTTATTAGGGCAGTAAGGGGAAGGGAGATCTTTGAAAATCCCTTCACAAACTTACGATAATACCTGGCAAGCCCAAGAAAGCTTCATACATCGGCCGCTGATTTCAAGGGCGACCATTCCTTTACGTGGACAGGTATACTACTAATCCCGCTCCGTTAATAACATGGCCCAAGAAGGCAACTTCTCGGAGCCAAAAATCATACTTGATGAACTTAGCAAACAACGAGTGCTCTTTTAACTTCTTCAAAACTAAGGCCAAGTGTTCATCATGCTCCTCTTCCGTCTTCGAGTAGACCAAAATGTCATCGATGAAGATGATGACGAAGACATCTAAATATGGCTCGAACACCCTATTCATCAAACTCATGAATCCCGAAGTGGTGTTCGTGAGTCCATACGGCATCACCATGAACTCAAATAAGTCGTATCTTGAGCTAAACTCTGTCTTCTGAATGTCTTCCTCTTGTATTCTTAACTGATAGTACCCCGAGTGCAGATCCAATTTGGAAAACCAATGTGCTCCCACAAACTGATCGAATAACTTATCGATCCAGGGTAAAGGATAGGTGTTCCGCCCGTCAGTCGGTTGAGCTCCCGATAATCTATGCACAACCATAGTGTTCCATCTTTCTTCTTAAAAAACAAAATAGAGGCTCCCCAGGGTGACGAACTGGGGCGAACAAACCCTTATTCTACTAACTCCTGCAACTGAACTCTAAACTCAGCAAGTCCCTTTGGAGCCATTCGGTAAGGGGTATGAGCGATGGGCTTTGCACCCAATACTAGTTTAATTTGGAAGTCGACCTCTCTATGCGGGGGTAAGCCCGGTAGCTTCTCGGGAAACACTTCAGGGAAATCCCGCACTACTCGCACATCTTCCATGCTTGTTTCCATCTCTTTTAGCTCGAAACATATCATATATACCTCATCCCCTTTCATATGGTCCTTAAGGGACTGAATGGAAGACAACAATGTACAGGGTATTGATTCTAATACCTTGTAAGACGACCTCGAAGTCTCCATGCCTCAAAGTGATTTGCTTTGCCGCACAATCAATTCTAGTGTGGTGCCAATCCATCCATTACATGCCTAGAATATGATCAAATTCTGGCATTCTCAAAACCGTTGCAGGGGTTTCAAAAATCTTTTCTCCAATATATACTTCCAATTCACACTTGGCGGATGACATCATCTCGGAGCCGTCTGGGAGGCGTACTCTTCGAGTGATACCAGTGAATTATTGCATGCCATTTAAACTTTTTATGAAGTCCATCAAGACAAACAAATGCGTGGAACCAATATCAAATAAGGTGTGAGCTAGTTTCCCACTAACCATCACGGTGCCTAAGTATCAATTTTAAAGGCTCAATCTAGATTCCTAGCGCATCTTAGGCAAATTAAGGATGAATGTTTATGATGTATTAATCAAATCTCAACATACCTGCAATCACATCCTGAGGATTCTGCTCTTGTGCCATATCCAGAGCAAACATCCGCTCCTGAAAAGGCCCAGGATTTCTACCTCGTGGTCCCCATCCTCAACTATGCACTTGTCCTCATCCTCGCGGAGCTGTCGGAAGAAAAATAGGGGGGCCTCACAACCTAATTGTGGGCAGAAACACCGGATGTGGCCTGGCTGATTACATTGGAACTTGCCTGAACTACCCTCCGAGAGTTTTATAAAGTTGGAACTGTGGAGGTGGAGGTAGTGTTAACTACGGGCCCGGATGTTCCATCCTAAAATTCTGGTGGAAACGGTCGCCACCTCTTTGGTTTCCTCTTCCACCTCTACTATTATGTCTCTTTCTGAAGCTAGGGCCTGCTTCTATCACACCCTCTGCGGGTCTCTTACTACTTCCAAAGTGATCCGCCTCCAACCTTTTCGCCATATCAATTATCTCTACCAAGCTTGCATCCACTATAAAATAAAGTACTTACCTTAGGTGATCTCGCAAGCCTTTGAAAACTATTTTGTGTACCTGCGGTCGTCCAACTTGTAGGAGTCAACAAATCTACCGAGGTGTTGAAACTCCCTTTGGTATTCTGTCACGAACTTGGATCCTTGCTTCAACTGTAGGAATCTCTCCTCAATCTCATCTCGAGCAGTAGTGGGAATGAAGTGTTCCAAGAAGGCTTGAGAAAATTCATTCCAACTGATCTCGGTGTATACTCGGCCTTGGAAAGTGGAACCCATAAGGGACTTCCACCACCTCTTCGCGTGCGTTTCTAAGACTTACACAGCTAAGGTCACAACCATACTGGCTGTATAATATCCCTAAGACAACTACACCCCTAGGAATTATTTTGTCATGACTAGGTCAGGACAAAACCCTAAGAAGCCCAAGAAGACCAAGTGGACCTAGGAATGTAGGTGAGATCACTATGGTATATGCAAATAGTAGTTTTCTAAACACTAGTTTAGGATGATAATGAGGCTTCACCAAGACTCCAAGACCCCCACCACAACCTCACCAACCTATTGGAAGGTCCATTAGAGCCCTAAGGGTCCATTAAAGTCAACCCAGGGTGGCCAAGTTGACCTAGGATCATCCTAGTCCTAAACTGGGCAAGGTGCCCTAACAAAGGGCAATATGCCCCTACTGTGCCCAACAAACCCTATCTAGGTCTTACTAGACCTAAGGTGAAGTCAATAGGTCACCAAAGACCCATTGGGGTCAACATTAGAGGCTGAGTTGACCCAAGTCAACCCTAGCCCTAAAGTGGTCAAAGTGCCCTTACTACGGGGCAAGTGACCACCAAGGTTCCAATTCAACCCTACACAACCATTCCTAGACCTTAGGGGAAGCCAAGGGGTCACCAAGGACCCCTTGGGGTCAAACAAAATGGTCATGTTGACCAAAATCAACTCATGGGTCAAAGTGGTCAACTTAGGTTAACCTAGCCCAATTCAAGTGGCTAAGCCCAAGTGGTGTGGCCCATTAGTCTACGAAGTGGAGAGACACATTTTTGGCCAACCAAATTCAGAGAGTGATGACTAGGAGAGAGAGGAAGGAGTTACCCACTTTGGAGGAGAGAGAAAATGGGGGCTTAATGGCCTTCGTGGCCATGGAGTTTTCATAACCCCTCACTTTGATGAGGCTTTTACTCCTTGGTGGGAGGGGAAGAGTTTTCAGGAGGTGGCCGGTCAGTGGGGTGGCTCAACCCCCTCAATTTGGCTGAAACCAAAAACTAGGTGTAATGGTCATTAATGGAGATTTAAAAAATTGGGGAGTTACAAGCCTCACCTCCCCAATTCCTTCTTCAAAAACCTTCACCATGACAAGAGCAGGCGTTTTCACCGTACCAATTTCAATTCCCTTGCTGTTGCTGTTGAGGTTGCAGAAAAGCCCAAATCGGCGGCCGGAAATGGCAAGGAGGCACATCACCCGCTCTCAAGCCGCAACTCAGGTCCTCCCTTGCTCCTTCTATGGGTAGATCCTTGGATTCATTTAGATTTAGAATAGGGCTCAATTGAGCCCGAACAAAGCCTTCATTTTCCGGGTTTTTCCGAAAAAAAACATGGTTGCGGGATCGCTGAAATCCACCCCTCTGGCGGCTATGCCGCCGCCTGGCGATAGCCACCACCTCGACGGAGGTGGTGGTGGCGGTGGCCGACCAGGGAGGTGGTCAGGTGGCCGGGAAATGGCAATGGAATAAGGTCCAGGAAGAATGAATCCTGGCCGTCGGCTGGTGCTTGAAGATGACCAGATGCCGTCCTTTTGCGCCAAGATTCATGTTGTTTTATTTTTAATCTTAGGATTAAATATTTCATATCATATGAATTTTGTCACATAAATTGCTGTTAATGTTTTTATTTATTAAAACTACTTAGAGGCTTGTACAAAGAAAGTGGTCAACATGAAGTTTGTAGGTCTGGATGTCTAGTTTATTTTAAAATTTATTCGAACCAATTTGAATATTTGGTTTGACTAGGGCACTCATTTTGGTGGGGTCTATACCTAGGACTAGTCAGAGATTTAAATGTGTGCCCCCACTTCACCACATTTCCAAATTATCTAAAATTTGGACAACAAGTCAATTTTGCCAATTCCTAGGTCATATCCAAAAATGGGAATTTTTGGAGATACTTTTCCTATAGTTTTTGAAATAATTTAATAATCCTAGGGTAATTTAATTAGGGGACCTAATGACCTCCAAACCCTCCCAAATTTTGGTGAATTGTCCTTGGGGTCATCCTAAGGCTCTGAAGAAAATTTCATCTCATTTGGATATGTTTTGGGTTGAATTTTTGTAAACCCTAGCCTTGGCCTAAAGGGGGGTATTTAGGTCAAAGTGTTCCTTGTGAGTTTTAGTGGTCAAATCACCTCAACAGAGGCTAAAACATGGTACACTAGTTTTATATGATACTAAACACCCTCACATGGAATTTGGGGTGGATTGGGGTATATTTGCCCACGGACCCAAGTTCAAACCCTAAGGTTGGACTTTGGGGATTTATGAAGGGAATGAGGTGAAATTCCCTTGTATGGCTTGGTGTTTAGCCCATGAGATACTAGGGTGGAGATAAGCCCTAGGAAGGGATATGGTGGGATTTGGACACATGCACACCACTTAAACCACTGGGTAAGTTTTTGGGTCCATACACCTTAGGGAATGTCTAGTGGCTCATATGACCTTGGAATTGCATGATATTTTGGTAGAGGTTATTTTCATAACCATATTATCCACTGAAATATACTACATATGGTTTGGATGAGATTACAAGTGGGTTCGTTTGAAAAGTGCACTATCATAAGTTGTCTTGAAGAATTTAATTATATGACTTCCTAACCTTGGGTTTGGATGATATTTAGTCAAGCTATGTTTTAAGACTATAGCAAACCTTGGGAATTTTTAATATGAATTTTAGATCATTAAATGGGGTACTTCATTCAAAACCCATCAAGTTGCACCTTCTACTTAGATATTTCTTATGAACAAACCACTCAATGGAAACTTATGATATTTTGTAAGAAGATCTTTGTTGACATTTTAAAGCTCCATGAAGTTTTATGGAATTTTTGGAATTCTATCTATAGGGGTTGTTTCACAAGGTGCTTTTTTCCACGTAAAAGTAATTGAATTTATTTTGGTACTTAGTAAGCTTAATAAAATAAGATTTTTGGTCAGATGTCCTTTCTGGTCATCCTTGAGATTCAGTAATTTTTATATAATTTTCTAATGATTAACTTTAGTACTTTCTTCTTTACACATAATTAATGGCTTATTATTAGATTAATTAATTAGAGGCCAAATCATTTTTGGAAAAACATGAAATTTGGTATTTACTGTTATTCCTCTGTTATCTAGTGTTCATAAGTTTTCGTTGGCCATTACTTGGGAAAATATTATACTTTATATTCAAATTACCCATAGCCTAACTTTGGGAAAAACTAATTAAATACCAATTTAATTAGGAAAATTATAAGTTTCTGGATTTAGGCTAATCATGTCATGATAGAGCCCCATTAAATATTTTAGAGTATTTGGATGAAAATTTGGAGTACCTCCTATCATGTACGACATATAGTATAGGTTGGTCTGCATATAGTAAAACTACAGAAAATGTGATAGCATTGGAGTTGGGCATATGGCTTGGGGTAATAGTTTGCTGGTTTGGGTAAAATGAAATTGAGTTCATCATTGGAAGTTGAGATGAGTAGAATGCTGGGTTGACTAGGATAGGGAGATGCCCGGGATCGACGAAAGATCGTCTTTCCTGTGGAGGGAGAGGGAGAGGGTCAAAACACACTAGGGTCAGATCCAGTGTAGTATTAAAAGGGATCAAGAATCGGGTATTAACCAATAATAGTAAGTGCCTTGCGAAAGGGAACTTTAGGCTTCAGCCCATCGTAGTTCCTAGTGCCCTCGAGAGCCCTTCACGGGGAATGCCCTGGGCAGTCCAAGGTTAACGTAAGCCGTAAGAATAATCAATGTTTAAGAGTAACTAGTATAACTAGGGGTTCACTTTCACACACCCCGGTGTCTCGGGAAGTTAGGTTGGGTCACACGGGCGGTAGGCTCGGTGGTTGTGGGAATGGGCAGGATATCCTGGTGAGCCGAAGGCTCGGTAGATAATTGTGATGGACGGGTTAGTCCGGGGAGGTTTGGCTCGGTTGTTGGTTGTGACAGACGGGTTAGTCCGGGGAGCTTTGGCTCGGTGGTTGATACATCAAGGTTGCATGTGCATAAATTATAAGGTGGTGAGTCTTCGGTGTTGGAGGGTCGATGCACCGACGCCAATACGTTTACTCGGCAAGTGTAGTTTAAGACTTCACCAAATTAAGTCCGGTGGACCAGCCGGCAAAGAGTACACAGGAGCTC
Organism: Platanthera zijinensis; assembly: GCA_039513925.1. Taxonomy (NCBI): domain Eukaryota; kingdom Viridiplantae; phylum Streptophyta; class Magnoliopsida; order Asparagales; family Orchidaceae; genus Platanthera; species Platanthera zijinensis. Next base: position 187,192,648 of record CM077085.1, on the reverse strand, counting down.
CGCTTAGTGCACCAGCGTTGAGGAGTACAATAGGTATGACTGGTAGTGAATTACCGGTTTAGAGGTGGGCGAGGCCCAACCCACCGCTTCCGATTGCCACTACGGAGGTATCCTGGGAGGTTAGGCTCTAGAAAGGGGGAATTAAAGGTTTGTCTGCACGGAGTCGGGTGGGTGTGTTGCATTTGCATGATCATACCATGACATACTTGCAAGACATAACATAACCATTGCATATAACCCTTGACACCTATTGTATAAATTAGTATGAGACTCTTTATATAATAGACCCTGCAAAATGACCCCTTGGTTTATATGCTTACGAGAGCGTGCTTATAAGCTAAGGTTATTATTCTATGGATATATATGTTGCTTGCTTGAAAACCGACACCCTATCGTATAAATTGGTATGAGACTTTTTATACGATTGGAGCCTTGCAGAAGACCCCTTAGCTTATGTGTTTGTGTGGGCATTCATATAAGCTAAGGTTACATGTTTCCTTGTTTACCATTCTTATGCTTACTCTATTTACTTTTGATATTGCTACTTGTTTACATAGAACTGCTAGATTAGTTCCGTCACCACCTGTTACCTTTATTATTCTCCACCTTCATTACCTTTCCTTTCCTTCTCGCCGCTCGGTGCCTAGGAGCCATGGGGGGGGGGGATGATAGGACTTAGTCTTTTAGACTAACAGTTTTCGAACAAATCATTTTAGGGGATCGTGGAGCCCAACATGGAGGTGCAGCCACGGAGGTCGGCACGCTTAGAGATGGGACAATCTAGTACCTGAGTTCAGACAGCTGGAACAGTGAGTCCTGTTCGCTAGTAGTTGTTATTGATTTTCTTCCGCGCATGAGCACTAATTCCAATACTTTTATTATTATTGTTGTGGGCTCTCCCTTCATGGAGAATTATTACTATATATGTGATTATTGTTGACATGTGTTAGAGTTCTCATTTCATGTACTCTCATACTTTTGCTACTATTTTGTGATCGATATGGCCGGTAGAATCATCGTTTTGTAGTGATGACCTTCCTGGGCAAGATGGTGTCACCACAAAGCAGCGGTTCTGGGCCTAAGAACCTTTTGTTTAAAAAGAAAAAAAAGGGGTCTTACAAGTGGTATCAGAGGAGACCTTGATCGAAAAAGTAGTAGTCCACTAACCCTGGGTCACCCCGCTCGTGTTTAGTTTGGGGACAAACTAAGCAGCGAAAGCAGTGGTGTGCCCATATGGGGGATCAAATGTAATTGTCCACTTTTAACTAGGTTTGGGTCAATTTCTCACAATGGACTTTGTTATGCAGCCTCCCGCACATCCCACACCACATGGCGGAGTCCAGCAAACTCCGAATGTTGCACCACCTCCCCCGGCTCCCACTCCGTTTCTACAATCGGAGGTGGGGCAGACTCTGACAGCCATTCTGGAGGCTTTCAGGGCCCAATAGGTTCCTGCTCCGCAGCCAAACCCGAGGGCCAATTGGTTGAGCATCTTTCGAGGACTTTCTCCCCTATCATACTTGGGTACAGAGTCGGCTGTACGGACAAAGGAGTGGCTTGACATCATATACGAGATGCTGACCGGGATACGGTGCCCATGGGAGGAGAGGGTGCCTTTGGAGGTCTCTTGCTTGGAGGCCAAGAGATAGTGGAATACATTGCTAGACACGACATTTGAAGAAAAGGAGGTTGCTGACATTAATTGGGAGGAGTTCAGGGCCGCATTGTTGGAGCACTTCGTTCCACAGTCGGCAAGAGATGAGCTGGAAGATAGGTTCCTGTAGTTGAGGCAGGGTAACAAGACGGTGGTGGAGTACCACCGGGAGTTCAATCATTTAGCCCGGTTTGTGGATTCCTATCAGCTGGATGAGGCAGGATACATCAAGAGGTTCTATAAGGGCCTGTGAGAGGATCTGAGAGAGGCTCTTTTGTTCGTATACGACGGGCCTATACCTCGGATATTGGAGATGACAAATAGGATTGAGGCAGATTGGCGCACGAACCGAGGTCGAAAGAGGCCAACTGAGGATCAGGGTCGGGGAGCCAGAAATGGTCAATGAAGGGGCCGCATTGCTGATGGGAGAGATGGGAGAAGGGTAGAGGACCAACCTCGTTAAGAGGTGAGACAGGAGCCGAGGGAGCCGGTGGTAATGGCTCCTTAACCTCTCCAGGTACGGGATATACAGAGACCCAGGGGTATAACATATCCCCGCCCGAGTGCTACAACTGTCATCAGGTAGGGTAGATCCGGAGAAATTGCCCCATGAGGGGGGCACCCCTACTATCACCATAGGCTGCCTCGCCTGCTCAGCATTTTGGAGGTTAAGGACGCGGCCGAGGATGTGGATTTTAGGGAGGAGACTGCAGGCAGGAAATAGAGCAAGTGTATGCCCTGGATCTGGCTCAACCTCGGAACCCGGAGCAAGTGATAACAGGTATGCTAGTAATTTTAAGTTCTTTTCTTTCCTAAAAAGCTAGACTCATGGATATAGAATTGTTAGAACTCGGAAGGAAAACCAAAACTAGATTTCTAAGATATTTAACTACCCTAGACATAGTCTTCACCGGCGGCAAGCCCGCTTATATGCTATTCGATACTGGTGCTTTACACTCATTCATATCAGATGCCTTCGTGGAAGGACTAGAAGGCGTGGAGCGATTCACAAGCTTGACCATGAGGGTGCGTCTACCCGACAGATTAGAGCTATTCACCTCCGCCCACTGCAACATGGAGGCGGAGATTAGAAGAAAGGCATTCGAAGCACCAGCGATGATCCTAAGGATGCCAGCCTATGATCTGATCCTGGTTATGACATGGTTGTATTAGAACCATTCCCTGATCGACAGCCTGTCAAAGAGGACCACCTTGAGGTATGGGGATTCCTATGTCATCATCTAAGGTTTTAGATCTACCTCCCCTCTCTTGTTATCATCCGTACAGGCCGTCAAGGCCAACCTGCAGGGAGACGAGGTCTATCAAGTGCTGTTTGAGATGGCCGAGGCCAAGGATTCCATCCCTAGTATCCCGGTGGTACGTGATTTTGCTGACGTGTTTCCAGAGAAGCTGTTAGGGATACCCCGGCATCGGGAGAAGGACTTCCAGATACAGCTCATGTCGGGGGCTAAGCTGGCATCGAGAGCTCCTTACCGGATGCCCCAAAGGAGTTGGTGGAGTTTCGAAGCCAGCTGCAGGAGCTAGTGGAAGCCGGATTTGTTCGACCAAGCTCTTCACAATAGAGAGCTCCGGTACTGTTCGTCAAGAATAAGGATGTGAAGCTCCGATTATGCATCGACTACAGGGATCTGAATAGGCTGACGGTCTGGAACATGTATCCTCTGCCGAGGATTGATGAGCTATTTGACCAGTTGGAGGGAGCTCACTGGTTCTCAAAGTTGGATCTGAGGTCAGGTTACTACCATTTGCGCATTCAGGAGGAGGATATCCCGAATATAGCTTTCAACAGTAGATACGGGCTGTATGAGTTTACCGTGATGCCCTTCGTGCTCACGAATGCGCCATCGGCTTTCATGAGCTTGATGAACCGGGTGTTCGAGCCATACCTCGACTGTTTTATCATAGTATTCATAGATGACATCCTCATCTATTCAAGGATGAAGGAGGAGCATACACAACATCTGGCCTTGACTCTTGAGAAGCTCAGGGAGCACCGGTTATATGCCAAGTTCAGCAAGTGCCAGTTTTGGCTGATAGAGGTCTCCTTTTTAGGCCATATTATCAGTGGAGCGGGACTGACAGTGGACCCCATAAAGATTCAGGCAGTGCGAGACTGGCCTAAGTCGAAGATGGCCATGGATGTCCGATGTTTCCTGGGATTGTCCGGATACTACCAAAAGTTTGTGTAGGGATTTTCTCAGATAGCCCTCCCACTCACTTCTTTGACGAAGAAGGACGCTCCATTCGTTTGGACGCCGCGGTGTGAGGCGGCCTTCTAGGAGTTGAAGAGTCGGCTTACTTCGGCCCCTATCCTCGCCCTTCTATCTGGGGAGGAGGTCTTCCAAGTGTATGCTGATGTGTCTTTTCAGGGGATGGGTGCTGTACTGATGCAGCATGGTCATGTGATAGCATATGCCTCACGACAGCTGAAGAAGCATGAGCAGAACTACCCTGTTCATGACTTGGAGATGAGAGTGGTAGTGTTCGCTCTAAAGATTTGGCGGCATTACCTCTATGGTGTGCACTGTGACATATTTTCGGATCACAAGAATTTGAAATATGTTGATACGCAGAAGGAGTTTTATATTCGCCAGAGACGATGGGTGGAGTTCCTATCTGATTATGAGTACATGATACACTATCACCCCGGGAAGGCGAACGTTGTGGCGGATGCGCTGAGCCGGAAGGCTACTACCCCAAGAGCAGGGCCTCAGCTGATGGTCATGGATTTGGTGCGGATGTTAGAGAAGATGCAGATATCTCTGGTATCCAAGGATCACCCAGAGCTATACCGGGAGTACTTGTCGTCATTGGTTGCCACCGACGACATTCAGGATCGTATCAGAGCTGAGTAGAGAAGGGATGACAAGCTGGAGCCAGTATTCAGGACTCTTGAGGCAGCCAAAGCTGGGGAATATACAAAGAGAGATGTGCTGCTATGCTTTAGATGCAGAGTGTACATACCGGCTGGGGGCAGAATTTGGGAGGACATCATGGATGAGGCTCATTGCAGCAGGTATTCGGTGCACCCAGACATCACTAAGATGACGGGTGACTTGAAGATTACAATGTACTGGACGGGCATGAAGAGGGATATCACCTACTTCGTGACCCACTGCGATGCTTGTCATATGGTGAAGGCAGAGTGTAGGAACCCGGTTGGATTATTGCAGCCACTTTCGGTGCCGGAGTGGAAGTTCGACGACATTTCCATGGACTTCATACATAGTCTTCCTCGGTCACATGCTGGGAATGACTTGATATGGGTGATTGTCGACCGATTGACGAAGGTGGCCTTGATTCTATCGATCAGGAAGGACGCTCCAGTGGGTGACTTGGTACGGAAGTTTGTAGAGCAGTTCGTTTGATATCATGGAGTGCCGAGGACGATAGTTTCCGATCGTGATGGACGATTCACATCTAGGGAATGGAGGACGGTCAAGGCTTATTTGGGGACCTGGTTGACATTCAGCACCGCCTTCCACCCTAAGACGGATGGACAGACAGAGCACACCAATCAGACACTGGAGGATTTACTGCGTCTTTGCATACTGGACCGTGGGGAGCCATGGGAGAGGCAACTACCATTGATTGAGTTCTTGTACAACAACAACCACCAGTACAGCATTGGCATGGCCCCTTATGATGCTTTATATGGGCATAGATGCAAGACTCCTTTATCTTGGATCCAGGATGAGGATCCAAAGGCACTGTGCTCGGAGTTTGTCCAGGATACGGATGCTCAGGTGTGATTCATACGAGACAGGATGTTGGAGGCCCATAGTAGGCAGGCTAAGTATTACGATGCTCGACATCGTCAAGTAGAGTTTTAGGTAGGAGACCGGGTATTCTTTAAGATCCGACTGATGCATGGAGTCTCGCGGGTGCATGGTCAGAAGAAGCTCAGTCCAAGATACATGGGGCCTTACAGGATCCTGGAACGGATTAGTCCCTTGGCTTATAGACTGGAGTTGCTGCCAGAGCTAACAGGTTTGCACGACGTTTTTCACGTCTCCTCCCTGAGGAGAGCTCTACTTCGGTCAGAGCAACAGATTACGACTACAGATGAGCCTATAGCTTTTGATCGATCGGTGCACCTGGAGCAGATCCGGATAGAAGATACTGGGATGCAGGTATTGCGATGTAAGAAGGTCCCGTTGGTCAAGGTCTTGTGGAGAAATCATGGTCAAGAGGAGCACATATGGGAGCCACAGGATTTGATGCAATAAAAGTACCCGGAGCTTTTCAGTCAGGTATTCCTTACAACCTCTCGGGATGTTACATTTTATTTCTCATACTTGAAACCCCGTAGGCCTAACTTAAATTTTAAGGATGAAATTTTTTGTTTATATATTGGTATTTGTAACATCCCTCAGACAACTAGACCCCTAGGAATGATTTTGTCATGACTAGGTCATGATAAAACCCTAGGAAGCCCAAGAAGACCAAGTGGACCTAGGAATATAGGTAAGATCACTATGGTCTACAAATAGTAGTTTTCTAAACACTAGTTTAGGATGATCATGAGTCTTCACCAATACTCCAAGACCCCACCACAACCTCACCAACATATTGGAAGGTCCATTAGAGCCCTAAGGGTCCATTGGAGTCAACCCAGGGTGGCCAAGTTGTCCTAGGATCATCCTAGTCAAAAACTGGGCAAGGTGCCCTAACTAAGGGAAATGTGCCCCTAATGTGCTCAACCAACCCTACCTAGGTCTTCCTAGACCTAAGGTGAAGTCAATAGGTCACCAATGACCCATTGGGGTCAAACTTAGAGGCTGAGTTAACCCAACTCAACCCTAGCCCTAAAGTGGTCAAAGTGCCCTAACTAAGGGGCAAGTGACCAACAAGGTGCCAAGTAAACCTTACACAACCTTTCCTAGACCTTAGGGGAAGACAAGGGGTCACCAAGGACCCCTTGGGGTCAACCCAAATGGTCATGTTGACCAAAGTCAACTCATGGGTCAAAGTGGTCAACTTAGGTTAACCTAGCCCAATTCAAGTGGGCTAAGCCCATATGGTGTGGCCCATTAGTCTAAGAAGTGGAGAGACACATTTTGGCCCCCCAAATTCAGAGCGTGATGACTAGGAGAGAGAGGAAGGAGTTACCCACTTTGGAGGAGAGAGAAAATGGGGGCTTAATGGCCATCATGACCATGGAGGTTTCATAACCCCTCACTTTGATGAGGCTTTTACTCCTTGGAGGCAGGGGAAGAGTTTCCAGGAGGTGGCCGGCCAGTGGGCTAGCTCAGCCCCCTCAATTTGGCTGAAACCGAAAATTAGGTGTAATGGCCATTAATGGAGATTTCAAAAATTGGGGAGTTACAAGCCTCACCTCCCCAATTCCTTCTTCAAAAACCTTCACCAGGACAAGAGCAGGCGTTTCCCCCATTCCAATTTCAATTCCCTTGCTGTTGCTGTAGAGGTTGCAGAAAAGCCCAAATCGGCGGCCGGAAATGGCAAGGAGGAACGTCACCCGCTCTCAAGCCGCAACTCAGGTCCTCCCTTGCTCCTTCTTCTATGGGTAGATCTTAGGATTCATTTAGATTGAGAATCGGACTCAATTGAGCCCGACCAAAGCCTTCATTTTCCTGGTTTTTCTGAGAAAAACATGGTTGCGGGATCTCCGAAATCCGCCCCTCCGGCGGCTATGCCGCCGCCTGGCGATAGCCACCACCTCGACGGAGGTGGTGGTGGCGGTGGCAGGCCAGGGAGGTGGCCGGGTGGCAGGCAAGGAAGGTGGCCGGGTGGCTGGGAAATGGCAATGGAATAAGCTCCAGGAAGAATGAATCCTGGCTATCGGCTGGAGCTTGAAGATGACCAGATGCCGTCCTTTTGCGCCAAGATTCGTGCTGTTTTATTTTTAATCTTAGGATTAAATATTTCATATCATATGAATTTTTTCACATAAATTACTGTTAATGTTTTTATTTATTAAAAATACTTAGAGGCTTGTACAGAAAAAGTGGTCAAAATGATGTTTGTAGGGCTGGATTTCTAGTTTATTTTAAAATTATTTGAACCAATTTGGATATCTGGTTTGACCAGAGCACTCATTTTGGTGGGGGTCTATACCTAGGACTAGTCAGAGATTTAAATGTGTACCCCCCACTTCACAACATGTCCAAATGATCTAAAATTTGGACATGGAGTCAATATTACCAATACCTAGGTCAGGTACAAAAATGGGAATTTTCTGAGATAAGTTTTCTATAGTTTTTGAAATAATTTAATAATCCTAGGGTAATTTAATTAGGGGACCTAATGACCTCCAAACCCCCCAAATTTTTTTTAGTGATCCTTGGGGTCATCCTAAGGATCTGGATAAAATTTCATCTCATTTGGAGATGATTTGGGTTAAATTTTTGTAAACCCTATCCTTGGCCTAAAGGGGGGTATTTAGGTCAAAGTGTTCCTTGTGAGTTTAAGTGGTCAAATCGCCTCAACAAAGGCTGAAACTTGTGCCACTGGTTTGATATGATGCTAGACACCGTCAAATGGAATTTGGGGTGGATTGGGGTAGATTTTCCCTTGGACGCAAGCTCAAACCCTAAGGTTGCACTTTGGGGATTTGTGAAGGGCATGGGGTGAAATGCCATTGTATGGACTTAGTTTTTAGTCCATGTGATCCTAGGGTTGAGATAATCCCTAGGGAGGGATATGGTGGGATTTGGACACATGCACACCACTTCAACCACTGGGTAAGTTTTTGGGTCCATATACCTTAGGGAATGTCTAGTGGCTCATATGACTTTGGAATTGCATGACATTTTTATAGAGGTCATTTTCATAACCATATTATCCACTAAAATATACTACAGAGGGTTTGGATGAGATTGCAAGTGGGTTCCTTTGAATAGTGCACTATCATAAGTTGTCTTGAAGAATTTTATTATGTGACTTCCTAACCTTGGGTTTGGATGATATTTAGTCAAGCTATGCTTTAAGACTAAAGAAAGCCTTAGGAATTTTTAATATGAATTTTAGATCATTAAATGGGATACTTCATTCACAACCCATCAAGTTGCACCTTCTACTTAGATATTTCTTATGAACAAACCACTCAATGAAAACTTATGATATTTTGTAAGAAGACCTTTTTTGACATTTTAAAGCTCCATGAAGTTTTATGGAATTTTAAAATTCTATCTATAGGGGTTGTTTCACAAGGTGATATTTTCCACGTAAAAGTAATTGAATTTATTTTGGTACTTAGTAAGCTTAATAAAATATGAATTTTGGTCAGAGGTCCTTTCTCGTCATCCTTGAGATTCAGTAATTTTTATATAATTTTCTAATGTTTAACTTTAGTACTTTCTTCTTTTCTCATAATTAATGGCTTATTATTTGATTAATTAATTAGAGGCCAAATCATTTTTGGAAAATCATGAAATTTGGTATTTACTGTTATTCCTCTATTTTGTAGTGTTTATAATTTTTGGGCGGCCATTACTTAGGAAAATATTATACTTCATGTTCAAATTACCCATGGCCTAACTTTGGGAAAAACTAATTAAATACCAATTTAATTAGGAAAATTATAAGTTTCTGGATTTAGGCAAATCTTGACCTGATAGACCCCCATTAAATATTTTAGAGAATTTGGATGAAAATTTGGAGTACCTCCTATCATGTACGACATATAGTATAGATTGGTCTGCATATAGTAAAATTACAGAAAATGTGATAGCATTGGAGTTGGGCATATGGCTTGGGGGTAATAGTTTGCTAGTTTTGGTAAAATGAAATTGAGTTCATCATTGAAAGTTGGGATGAGTAGAATGCTTAGTTGACTAGGATAGGGAGATGCCCGGGATCGACGAAAGATCGTCTTTCCCGTGGAGGGAGAGAGAGAGTGGGTCAAAACACACTAGGGTCAAATTCAGTGTAATATTAAAAGGGATCGTGAATCAGGTCTTAACCAATAACAGTAAGTTCCTTGCGAAAGGGAACTTTGGGCTTCAGCCCATCATTGTTCTTAGTGCCCTCAAGGGCCCTTCACGGGGAATGCCAAGGGCAGTCCAAGGTTAACGTAAGCCGTAAGAATAATCAATGTTTAAGAGTAACTAGTATAACTAGGGGTTCACTTTCACACACCCCGGTGTCTCGGGAAGTTAGGTTGAGTCACACGGGCGGTAGGCTCGGTGGTTGTGGGAATGGGTAGGATAGCCCGGTGAGCCGAAGGCTTGGTAGATAATTGTGACGGACGGGTTAGTCCGGGGAGCTTTGTCTCGATTGTTGGTTGTGACGGACGGGTTAGTCCCAGTAGCTTTGGCTCGGTGGTTGATACATCAAGGTTGCATGTGCATAAATTATAGGGTGGTGGGTCTTCAGTGTTGGAGGGTCGATGCACCGACGCCAATATGTTGACTCGGCAAGTGTTGTTTTGCACTTCGCCAAATTAAGTCTGGTGGACAAGCCGGTAAAGAGTATGCAGGAGCTCCGCTTAGTGCACCAGCGATGAGGCGTACGATAGGTCTGACTGGTTGTACAGTTACAAGTTTAGAGGTGGGCGAGGCCCAACCCACCGCTTCCATTTGCCACTACAGAGGTATCCTGGGAGGTTAGGCTCCAGAAAGGGGAACTAAAGGCCTGTGTGCAAAGAGTCGGGTGGGTGTGTTTCATTTGCATGATCATACCATGGCATACTTGCAAGACATATCATAACCATTGCATATAACCCTTGACACCAATTGTATAAATTAGTATGGGACTCTTTATACAATAGGCCCTACAAAACGATCCCTTGGTTTATAAGCTTATGAGAGCGTGCTTATAAGCTAAGGTTATTGTTCTATGGATATATATGTTGCTTGCTTGAAAACCGACACCCTATCGTATAAATTAGTATGGGACTTTTTATACGATAGGAGCCTTGTAGAGACCCCTTAGCTTATGTGTTTGTGTGGGCATTCATATAAGCTAAGGTTACATGTTTCCTTGTTTACCATTCTTATGCTTACTCTATTTACTTTTGATATTACTACCTATTTACATTGAACTGCTAGATTAGTTCCGCCGCACCTGCTACCTTTATTATTCTCTACCTTTATTATCTTTCCTTCTCCCCGCTCGGTGCCTAGGAGCCATGAGGGAGGGGTGGGGGATGATAGGACTTAGTCTTTTAGACTAACGGTTTTCAGACAAATCATTTTAGGGGATCGTGGAGCCCAACTTGGAGGTGCATCCCCGGAGGTCGGCATGCTTGGAGATGGGACAGTCTAGTACTGGAGTTGAGACAGCTGGGACAGTGAGTCCCGTTCGCTAGTAGTTGTTATAGATTTGTTTCCGCGATGAGTGACTTATAGTGAGGACTCTGATGTATCGGGCATGAGCCCTAATTCCAGTACTTTTATTGTTATTGTTGTTGACTCTCCCTTCGTGGAGAATTATTACTATATATGTGATTATTGATGATATGTGTTAGAGTTCTCATTTCATGTACTCTCATACTTTTTCTACTATTCTGTGATCGATATGGCTGACAGGATCAGCGTTTTGTAGTGATGACCTTCCCGGGCGTGATGGTGTCACCACAAAGCGGCGGTTCTAGGCCTAAACCCTGTGGTTTAAAAAGAAAAAAAAAATTGGTTCTTATAGGCTGGACATCTTATTCTGGCAATTAGCTTTTACACTGTGTATAGCTATTCTTTAGTACAGACAGCCAACTCCGTCCTATGATAAGCAGGCAGGGAGAGGGCTCGAAAGGTACTCAGCCAATTGGAACCCGGGGCTTGTTGCTGCACCAGGGCCAGTTGGGATCTAAACGCGTCTAAGATTGCTGTCATAGTGAAAAATAATTCTATTGGTAGTTAATCACCTAGAGGGGGGGGGTGAATAGGTGTCTTTTAAAATTCTTTGTCACTTATAGCAAATACTTGTACTAATATTATATATTCAGTTGATATTTTAAAAAATACACAGCACAGACAATCCACTGAACACAGCACAAGCAATCACAGAACACAACACAATCAATCCACAGTATACAGAAATTTTATAGTGGTTCCCCTATCTAGGGTACATGCACTTTCTCCCTTCTTCCTCACTAGCAATTTGCTAGATAAGGTTATATCTCCTCCTTTTCAACTCAAATCAAAAGATTTTACAGGCTCAGTTTCTATTATGAAACCTACATTCAGACCAATAGGTCCTACTTCCGAGATTCACCCAATCTCTTACCTCAGGTCCCTCAAGAACCCTACCTCAGCCTTTATAACACATGGTTATGCCATAGTGATCCGACACAAATCGCCTACCTCAGGTCCTTTAAGAATCCTACCTCAGCCTTTATAAATTAGGCTTGCAACTCAGAGAATTAATATCCTACCCACTCAGATCTAAAATAGATCTTACAAAATAAAGAGGTAAAGTAAGAATGATAATAATCTCAGAAATCAACAATCCTGTAATCTGACTTATCTGAGAATTCTGATTCTTCAATTCAACTACAAAGAATAAATTCTTGATAAACAGACTTGCTGAAAAGATACTTCTTTGGATCTATAATCTTCTTGTTGATGATCTGCTTGATTTCCTTGAAGAATTTGTAGAACAGATCCACCTTAATCAACTAATCAACTTGTTGAAAGGATCAAAATATTTTCTTGAAGACCTTCGTCTTCCTTCTTATTCTTAGAGTTGTCGTCCTCCCCTGATTTGGAAGAAATTAGAATGAGAATTGATTTGTTGAATTTCTGATCGTGTTCTGATCGTTCTAATTACTATCTTCTATGTAGACAATCCCTCTATTTATAGCCTTCACGGGTTGTTGGCTTCTGATTGATGATGTCATCATTATGCCATCATACTCAAATTCTTCCTTCAAATAGTTTCTGATGAGATATCACGATACTGTAGTTGATGTGAAATTTTTGACATGTCTTGACACTTCTGTGTTGACTATGCACATCTTTAGAAACATAAGTGTCGATATGTCCAAAGTGTCTCAACACTATATTACTTAAGTGATCTTAGAAGGTGTCGAGACATCTTAGCAGTCTCGACACAATTTTACTTAGTAGAATAATCAGTCTGAACTTGAAGGTGTCGAGATAGTTGACTTGTCTCGACATAATAGTTATCTGTGTCGACATCTTTAAATCTGCATTGTGTCGAGACAGTTGAATTATCTCGACACTACTGCCTGCCGGGTGTCGACACTTGCTTTATTATTCACTATGTCGATATAGTTGAATTGTCTCGACACTTCAGCCTGCCCAGTGTTGATACTTGTTTTAATTCTTCACTGTATCGAGACAGTTGAATTGTCTCGACACTTCAGCCTGCCCGGTGTCGACACTTGTTTTACTTCTTCACAGTGTCGAGATAGTTGAATTGTCTCAACACTAATGTCTGCTGAGTGTCGACACTTTAAGTCTGTACTTTAGTTCTACATTATATTGAGACAGTTGTATTGTCTCGACACTTCTGTCTTCAGGTGTCGAGATATTTGACTTGTCTCGACACTGCTGACTTGATCTTCAAAGTATCGAGATAATTGACTTATCTCGACGCTGCTCTTGCAAAGTTGTCGACAAAGTTGAAGTGTGTCAATACTTTTTTACTTAGACATTTTTCTGCATTGCAATTTGCTAGGTGTTGGCTGTGCTGACTTCACTCAACACTTTGCTGACTTCACTCGACGCTTTTGTACTTAGGCAATTTTCTTCACTTTCCAGTCAGCTTCTTTGAGTCCACCTATCAATATGACTTGAACCACTTGTCCAATCAATATGAAATAGGCAACCTGCATACATGAACAGAAACATACATCAAATACATATTTGTGTATATCATTGAGTTGAAAGGGCTTCTTAAAATCATGTACATTGTGTCCAATGTACCCAACATAGAGTTTGTCCCAGTTCTGACTGTTGAAACTGAGTAGGGAAGGAAGGGGAGGGAGTGCCATCTACTTGCTCTACATGTGACGGGATCTATACATAAATGCACAAACTTATGGTCAGGCTGACTAATTGTTGGATAACGACTGGACATACTTAGTGTGAATTACACATAGGCACACCACAGCTTCTGCTATGTTAGTTTGTCCGCAAACTGACCAATCAAGTGAGGATGGTGGCATTGTTCAATGACTTCTTTAGTTTAGGATCATTGCAAGTTGATACCATTTGAAAAATCCCCCTCCCGGAACACAAAACACGACCGAGGGGAGTCTTATGTCCAGAACAGCCGCCTTGCGGTAATGCTGACACACGGGTCGACCGATACTAAAATACATCTATCCTACCGACTAAAAAAAATATCATCCATGCCAAGCCAACATAAAGAATATATTGAAGTCAAAATCCATATAAGTATATTAGTCTAAACAAGTATAAAAGAAATAAGAAGCAATAACAACTTATATAATATCAGAGTACACAAAATTGAATAAAGGGTTACAACATAAGTCTCTTTCATAAACTCACATCCATAACTGGCTGCAGCAAAGGTAACATTGTATCAGGCTCTATCACCCTGGCCTGGATGCACTCCTGCAAAACCTGCTGCTGCGGCTCCCTCCGTTGGATGTCCTCCTAAAATGGTATTCGTAGCAACCATTAGTCATAAAGACTAAGTGGCTATCACATCTGCTCCCCTAGTGACTCATAGGCACCGGGCGGGGGGGGGGGGGCAAAGAAGGTACAATATATATATATAAACAGTAATAACAAGCAGGTGGTATATCTTTGCATATAAAGATTAGTAATAACAACAGTGTACATCGTAATTATTAACATTCCAATATACTAATTCTACACAAGCAATATCATTCCATTAGAGCATATAGATCTACAACAGGAAATTAACTCAACTTATAAAATGTCCATACATATTTATAAGTTAAGGATCGACTTAACAGTAAAGTAACTCATCATATAAGAGTGCCCATACTAACTTATATGATAAGCATCTTATGCGGTGCAATGTAATGTTATGAATGCAATATGATGACTCACCCATGCTCACACACACGCATACTATTATGTAGACACAGTCTTTAGTTCCCACTTTTTGAGCAGGTAGCTAACCTTTCAGGTGCCATCCGTCATGGCCAGATAGTGACAGTGAAACAGGATTTCCACTACTAGGCGAACATCCACACTACCAAGCCTAGGCCTCTGTACGCCTCAATACTAAGAACAAAATAGCAGAGCTCCCTGCGTACTTTGGCTCAGAAGGGGTCTCAGGTAGATGTGCACCAAGAACACAGCCCAAACTGGCTTATCATCGTGGCATGGAAGGAGCCTATGGGAGTGTATCACCAAAGGATCAAGCCCAATCATCCACTTGGCATGGAAGGAGCCCCGGGAATGAGCACCGAGGACTAAGCCCAACCGTCTAAAGTCTATCTGTCAACTCACATCAGTATGATGACTAGAGAGCCCGTAGACCTGCCACACTATCCTTAACTCAGTATTATGACACCCCGTGTCAACTCACACCACATGCAAATTCACATGGCCT
Organism: Platanthera zijinensis; assembly: GCA_039513925.1. Classification (NCBI taxonomy): domain Eukaryota; kingdom Viridiplantae; phylum Streptophyta; class Magnoliopsida; order Asparagales; family Orchidaceae; genus Platanthera; species Platanthera zijinensis. The sequence goes on along the minus strand of CM077085.1, from coordinate 187,177,497 downwards.
TGACATCAACCATCCTTGGACTCCAACTAAGTCCCTATTCATCATTACGAATCCAGTGCTCAACAGCACTCAAGGGCTCCACACTGAGTCTCTTATCAATATTACCAATTCAGTGCTCAACAGCACTCAAGGGCTCCACACTGAGTACCTTATCATCATTACCAATCAAGTACGGTCAAATACTCACGCACTTACACCCTGTCACATTTTCGTGCTCCCAAGTACTCAAGGGTTCAACATCAACACAGGTGGCAAGCTACCTTGAACAACTTACCAATCCCACACTGCTACACGTAGGGAGACACACTCTAAGCAATGTACTATACAAATTATCCCATCCAACACTTGAGATCACGATTCAATATTTTTCATGGCCATGAGACTTACCTCATCTGATTCCTTCCTTATAATCAAGCATTCACAAATAACTATGCTTTCATATATTTATCACAACAATATATTAACTCTCCACGCATCCATCAAGCGTGATAACATAAGTATAGATTACACATTCAATTATCGGGCACCACACCCTCTTTCAAAACTTATATCATTCATCGGATTACAATCGCGCACATCCTTACCGGATTTCACAAGTAGCCATTTGTACAACCAAAACTTATCAAACCATTTGTTCACTAGTTTCCCCAAACAATTTGTTTATTAAATTCCTCCAAACCATTTGTTTATCTCGGCTACATATAACTAGGCTCATCCAAACCTCAACATCATCTTGCTACGTTTATTCTACCTAGTCCAAACCCGATTATACACTAGCCCAAAATCATCCTGAAAATAAGTTGTTACCATGTAGAAAATTCGACGGGACATTCCCAGAGCTACGAGGCTCCTATGAAAATGTGTAACCATCTGATGGAAAGGTATTTCCGAGGACCTAACTCTGGTTGTATCATACTCGAAAATGGCCTAGAAAACCGCTGCGCACAGAAAACAGATTTTTGCACGCATCTTAAATCAAAAAATGTCATCGACCCGTCTTCTTACTCTAGCCATTTGTTCATAACTACATTCAGATTATCCCTCCTCCCTTATTCACTCTCAATATACCATCTTTCTTCACGAAACCAAGTCCACTATCTTCACAACGAAGAGAGGAGAGGTTGAAGACAACTAATCCCTAGGACAAAGACCTAGCATGGTCTCTTCCTAGGAGATCTTCATCACGCACAAGTCAATATCTTTTGAGTCAACATCTCTCCTACATTATAACTAAAAATCTAGCACCAAAGGAGAGTGTAGGAAGCTCACCTCATTTCCGACCATAGATCTCGTCACTCTCCTCGGCAGCATCGTTCTTCCTCGTTAGTATAGTCTCGAAAGGATGTCCGGCCTCTAGAAAATCCGACTCCGACGACTTCTTTATTTCCGTCGGGTTCGGCAAGTAACGAATCGATAAAGAAGAATGAAGTGACAGCTAGGTTTTCCTATTTCTTCCTTTTTATTAGAAAGATTAGGGTTTGATTCATGCTTTGCCACGTGTCACCCTAACATTGGACTGCCCATCATTACTTTAAATAGGTATTGTTTGAGAAGACCAGGTCCAAATGAGCATCAGTGCTTATCCTGAAAACTCGGTTCAGCTCGTACGTATGAAACAACAAGCACAGTTTGGGCCAAAATTTCTCTAAGTCAAATTCGTCGAGTATCACTCGACGCTTCGTCGAATGGCGTCGAGTTCACTCGATGCCTACTTAATCCTGTATTATTCTAAGTCCATTCTTCTTGTGCGTCGAGTATCATCCGATGCCTCGTCGAATGGCGTCGAGTTCACTCGACGCCTACTGAATCAAGTATTATTATAAGTCCATTTCTTCTTATGCGTCGAGTATCACTCGACGCCATGTCGAATGGCATCGAGTTCACTCGACGCCTAATGAATCCAGAAGTATTCTAAGTCCATTTCTTCTTATGCATCGAGTTTCACTCGACGCCTCATCGAATGACATCAAGTTCACTCGACGCCTACTGAATCCAGTATCATTCTAAGTCCATTTCTTCTTAGGCATCGAGTATCACTCATCGAATGGCGTCGAGTTCACTCGACGCCTACTGAATCAAGTAGTATTCTAAGTACATTTCTTCTTATGCGTCGAGTATCACTCGACACCTGTTATCAGTGCACCTCGAGCCTGAGTCACTAACTCAAAATGCGTGTGAGGGGTCTAGCACGAATCGGGATGTTACACATATCTGATGAGAAAATATTAAATAGTATTTTAGGCTCTGTTTTAGCATTGTTTTTCTATCTTATCGCTCATCATATCGTTATTTTCATATATAATTCACTTGGAATTGAATTGTGAATCCTTTGAGCATTGTTTAGATAATTAGATCATTTATTCACATTTCTTATTGTGGGAGGTATTCCTAACATATTTTTCTTATTTATGATATATGATTAGACTATGTGGTTGTTCTCCTTGTGTGCTGGATGTGTTTTCAAACATGTAACAATGTTGTGATATTTTTCCCGAGCGTCTTGGCTCTGTTTCTTGGAGGAGGCTAGTCCTCGTATGTTTTTTACTTGCATAATTATTTGGCCCCTCTGCGCACGACCACTGGTCATGCATGGTCATTTGCACACCACCGCTATCCTTTGAGAGAGGTCACTCATGTGAATTCCATCTCAAACGATCACTAGCACCCCTCTCTATGCACAACAATTGGTAATGCACAACTATTTGCAATGATTTTCTTGAGGAATGCACAAGTGTACGCACGTGTATAAATAGCATGGCCACTAGTCGTGCGTGGCAAAACCTTTTCCACCAAAACTGTTGGAGTTCTTCCATTGTGATCTGAGAAAGTCAAATAATTAGTCTTGCTGCCAACGCAGTATGAGCCTATGGAGTTGCATATAAGAGTTATGGACAAGTTGGAAAGGACTGTGTTGACCTTGCTCATATGTGATAAGAGTAAAGGGCCAAGCCTTTTGACATGGACTTGAAATTAGACCAACCAAAGGACCTGAATAATGAATTCGAGGGCCTCCTAAAAATAATTAAAAAAAGTAAGCAATTCGTCGAGTATTCTCGATGAATCCATCGAGTATTATCGACGAGTTCATCAAATACACTAGACGAATTTGACATAATGCTCCCAACGAATCCTTTGAGAGTTCTTTCGAGGGTTCTTTCTATTTGTCGAGTATTCTAGATGAATTGCTCCCAACGAATCTTTTGAGATAAATCTGATGTTCGACGAATCCGTCGAGTGGACATGTCATTCGTCTTGTATACTCGATGAATTCAACTTGACGAATTGTTCTCGACGAACTGACGCAGGTCTGTTTTTCCGTAAGTTCCTTTTTGGGTCTGGTTTGTGTGTGCGGCCCTCATGATTCCTGCAAGGTTCGTATATATACATTGTATATATAAGAGGTCGACAACTACTCATCTTCTTCCCGATGTAAAATCCTGAACCCTAGAGGAAGTTCGCGATCGGTGCTCCTGTACCGCAAGCCATTCCGACCCGTTGTAGTTGTCTGGAAAGTGTTTCCAGATCTTCGTCTTCGTCAATGCCGCCTCCTCATTAACGGATCTAGTAATCTGTTGAGACATAGAGGGATTTCCTTCATCCAACCTAACGCTTGTCTGACAAGTGCCTTGGGATTCTCCAAGCTCTTGTGGATACCCATAGAGGTGTGCTCATACTTTCTATGCTCGGAATTCTAGCTGCAAGATGTCCAAGATTCCTTTGGAGCACCTTGGTTGAGTGGATACTCAATCCCTTTCAGGTACATTACTTTTATTATACATGTTGATTTCTTGATTCATGAAATTGCAAGATCCTTATATTATTTAGGGTTATCTTGTATTACTTTTCGCTGTGCACATTTGATGTGCTTATAGTTTTGAACTATATAAAAAACCCAACAGTGGTATCAGAAGGAGGTTGGCGATCCAATGTGTGTAAATCTTGAGCTCTAAAAATGTTCTAAGTTCTCAAATTTATTCCTCTTGAGGGACGATTGTGATTGCCCTGCAATTTCATTATTTAACAAATATGTCTCCTTAGCAGTAACCATCACTCATTGTGGTTTGTGAAACCATTATTATTTATCTTGGACTTGGAATCCGATAAAGAGAGACATGCTTTCCTACTTCTTAAGGTGAGTAGCTTGGGCCTTTGCTCAATGCTTGTAAATCTTAAGAATTAAAAGAGTTCTGAATGTTCAGATTTAGCCCTCGGTTAATTGTTAACCATGACTAAAAGTTAATTGATTATCATTAAATATCGTATATTATGTTAAGTATATAGATGCCTTCTAATGGATGACACTCTTCCTTCCTCAATCGATAAAGTGTGGGCTTGCCAAAGTAAGGTGCATTAATCTATCTTGGTAAGGGTGCGAGCGGATAAATGTAATATCCCATTGTCAACATTAGGTCTGACTTAACTAGGTGACCTCAAAAGTTGAGTGCCTAAAGGCATGGGATTGGGGTGCACCATATGATGGATGTGAATAAGAAGTTATTTACCAACCATATAAGAGTTGCAAGTTGTTGCAATTGACAAATCATGTCTACCTAAATAGTCACATTGTGAGAGAAAAAATCAAAGCTGAATCACGATGTTGGTGAAATATGGATCTTGTCCACTAGAGAGTAGTTTGCATTGACTCTCTAAATTGATATTGAGGGTTATCGGTTTGATTAAAATAGTGAGAGTTACTTTAAATAAAGTTTCTTTTGAAGAAAAATATATTTTGAAATATAGTACTAAAGTTTACATTGCATAAATTCTTGTAGAAATTCCATAGCAAGTGGATCTCACTCAACCTTGTTCCTGAGAGCCGTTCTTGAGAAGGACAAGCTCAATGGGACTAAATTCCTAGACTGACACAAAAATCTAAGAATTGTTCTCAGGTAGGAGTGCAAGCTATATTTCTTGGGAGATGATCCCCCCATAGAGCAAGTCGGGAATGTATCCCGAGCTGATAAAGACACTTACAAGAAGTATTAAGATGATTACTTGAATGTTGAATGCCTTATGCTTGCTACCATGAAATCAAAGTTGCAGAAGTAACATGAGTTCATAGGTGGTCATGAGATTATAGAGCACCAGAAGAAAATGTTTTATGGGCAAGCTCGACAAGAAAGTTTCAACGTCTCTAAGACACTTTTTTTGTTGTAAGATGGGAGCTCGAGATCTAGTTGGAACTCACGTACTCAAGATGATTGGGTGTATAGAGAACCTCCAAAGCCTAGGTTTTCTCTTAAGCCAAGTGTTAGTCACTGACTCGATCCTGCAATTGTTGCCGGGCAGTTATGAGTAGTTCATCCTGAACTATAATATGAATGAGATAGACAAGACACTGCCCAAGCTCCTAGGCATGTTGAGAACTACCGAAAACAACATGAAGAAGGCTAAACCTGCTAGCCCCATACTAATGGTGCATAAAGGCAAGGGAAAAACCAAGGGATCAATGAAGACTAAGGTGAGACCTAAGTCATAACTTGATCCTAAGTCTTCATCACTTAAGAATAAGGGTCTGGCGAAAGAAGGGAAGTGCCACCACTATGGCAAGGCTTGTCACTGGTGGAGGAATTGCCCTTATATTTAAGTTCTATAGAAGATGAGAGGAAGTGTGACTTTTGCTTCAGGTATCTTCGTTATAAAAATAAACCTTTCTACTCCTTCATCTTGAGTATTGGATTGCAGGAACTGAGAAGGAGAAGAATGCTGGGTAAAGGAGAGGTGGACCAATATGTTAGAAATGGAGCAAAGGTTGATGACATTGTCATTAGCATCTACTGTCTTTCTTTGCCTACTGGGCTTATAATAGAATTAGATAACTATTATTTTATTCATTCCATAATTAGAAACATTATATCCGTCTTATATCTTGACATGAAAGGATTTTCATTTATAATTCAGAACAATTGTTGTTCAATCTCTATCAATGATGTTTGTTATGGTTTAGCCTAATTGTTTAATGGTTTATACATTTTGAACTTACACCATCCGTTCTATAACGCAAAAAGTACTAAAAGACTAAAAATGAATGACTCAAACCCCACGTACCTTTGACAGTATCATTTGGGCCATATAAAAAAATGCATATCCAAGCTCCATAAAGATGGGCTACTTAACTCATTTGATTATGAATCATTTGAGAGATGCGAGTCTTGTTTATTAGGCAAGATGACTAAGGTCTCTTTCACTGGTCATACTGAGAGGGATGAAGATCTCTTGGGTATAATACATAGTGATGTATGCAGACCCATGAGTTATATAGCTAGAGGTGGGTACTACTACTTCGTTACATTTACTGATGATTTTAGTAGATACAGATATGTGTATCTTATGAAGTGCAAATCTGAAACCTTTGAAAAGTTCAAAGAGTTTAAGAATGAAGTAGAGAACCAGCTAAATAAAATGGTAAAAGCACTCTAATCTGATCAAGGTGGCGAATACCTGAGTCATGAGTTTCATGATCATCTGAAAGAGTGTGGAATTGTATCACAACTCACTCCACCCAGAACACCACAGTATGATGGTGTATCTGGGAGGAGGAATCATACTATGTTAGACATGGTATGGTCGATGATGAGTCATGCAGATTTTCCTATTTCCTTTTGGGAATTTGCTCCAGAGACTGCCGCTCTTACTCTAAATCGTGCTTCAATAAAAACCTTTGTAAATACACCATACGAGTATGGATTGGGAAGCGTCCTAATATGTATTTCATCAATATTTGGGGTTGTGAGCCATACGTTTGACATCAAATGCCTGATAAGCTAGAACCCAAGTTAGATAAATATTATCTTATGGGATATCCTAAGGAAAACAAAGGGTATTATTTCAACCTACCGTCTGAGGGAAAAGTGTTTGTCACAAGGACTGGTGACTTTTATTGAAAAGAAACTCTTATCCAGAAAGACTATAAAGGTTGAACTTGAAGAAGTTTAGGAACCACAAATGATGGATGAACCGATATTGGAACCTGAGCAAGGACTACAAGTAGTTTTAGTTTGAGAGCTTGCTCAAGAAACACAAGTCCTTCGTAGATTTGGTAGACCAAGGTTTGAGCTTTAGAGATATGGATCTCTTATGTCTCAAATGGGTAATGTGTTGCTTATGGATCATAATGATGAGTCTGCAAATTACCAAGATGTTATAATTGGACCAGACTCCGAGAAGTGGCTTGATGCCATGAAATCTGAAATGGACACCATATATACAAACTAAGTTTGGACCTTAGTGGAACCACCGGAAGGAGTATGACCCATAGGGTGCAAGTGGGTCTTCAAAAAGAAGACCGACATAGATGGGAATGTACAGACATTCATAGGGAGACTAGATGCTAAAGGTTACAAGCAAATTCATGGTATTGCCTATGATGAAACCTTTTCCCCTATTGCTATAATAAAGTCCATCAGAATCTTGCTTGCTATTATTGCGTATTATGACTACGCGATCTGGAAAATGGATGTAAAAATGGCTTTCCTTAATGGAAACCTCCTTGAGGAAGTGTACATAACACAACCATAGGGTTTTGTGAATCAAAATGAAGCCACTAAAATATGCATGCTACAGAAATCTATCTATGGATTAAAATAGGCTTCTTGAGTTGGAATCTTCGTTTTGATGTGAAAATCAAAAATCTTGGTTTCATCAAGAATGAAGATGAACCATGTGTTTACAAGATGATTAGTGGGAGCATTGTCATTTTCTTAATCTTATATTTAGATGACATTCTACTGATTGGGAATGACATTCTGACCCTGTAAGTTGTTAAGAACAATTTAGGGGACTACTTTTTGATGAAAGACTTGGGCAAAACAGCTTATATACTTGGTATTAAGATAAATAGAGATAGATCAAAGAAGTTGTTGGGTTTGACCCAAAGTACATACATTGATAATGTGTTGAAATGGTTCAACATGCTTGAGTCCAAGAAGGGATTTTTTACCCATATCTCATGGTGTGAGTCTCTCTAAGGACCAATGTCCAATAACTTTGGAAGATAAGGGCCGCATGAAGTTGATTTCATATACTTTGGCAATTGGATCAATCATGTATGCAATGATATATACTCGATCTGATGTCTCATATGCCTTAAGCATGACTAGCAGGTATTAGTATGATCCCGATGATGATCACTGGACAGCCATTAAGAACATCCTAAAGTACTTGAGATGGACTAAATACATGTTCTTGGTGTATGGCGGAGAGGAAGAGATCGTTGTAAAGGGTTGCACTAATGCTAGCTTCCAGATTGATAGGGACGACTCAAAGTATCAGTCAGGTTTCGTATTTTGCCTAAATAGAGGAGGTATTAGCTGGAAGTGTTCCAAGCAAGATATAGTTGCTGATTCTACAACTGAGGCCGAGTATATCGCTGCTGCAAATGCAGCAAAGGAGACTCTATGTATTAGGAAATTCATCAGTGAGCTTGATGTAGTTCTTAGCATTATTGATCTCATAGTTCTCTACTATGATAATAACGTTGCAATTTCAATTGCTTCGGAACCTAGATCTCATCAGCGCTCGAAGCACATACTTCGGCAATTCCATCTTATTGGTGATATTATCGATCAAGTATTAGATATGTGAGTGATCAACTCTAGTGGGACTCTTGTGGATTATGTGTATGTCAGTTATTGTAATTCATTTGATGAATATTGTGCTATATTTTTCATTTTATATTTATGACATATTCTTTTATTATGTTCTTATGCTATGCTCCGATGTGGCTATTAACATACAAAATGTCCTTAGAATAGTCGCTTTCATAGGAGATTCAATTGCATGAATTTAATGTGAAGACTTATGTTTATTAAAAGCTTCATTCTTAAATTGTCCTTGGTCGAGGTATCATCTTATAATATAAGGACGAGTATGATATGTTGAGACCAGTGTTTGCATTGACTGATGATCGGTTCTCATAGGTCGTGATATTGTGATATCAAGTCATCATACAGGTTCTTTTTATGAACAAGTTGTACTAGACAGACCCACCCAGAGATTACTTTGAGGATTGTTTTTACATTGTGTCATGTATAGGTCTCTAGTGGCAATGGTGTTTGTGGTTCTTTGACATAAGGTCATAATATTCATCGAGTGAGGAAGAGCATATATTGATGCCATCTAAAATCCGGTCTTGAGAAAGTTGGATGATAACGGTGGTTATTGGGTACGTTACGAATCATTTGGGTGTTTGCGTGTGGAAAAATATGGGATTGTCCTCCTGAAAACAGGAGTTGCATCCAAATACCCATTAATGGAATTGGATTAAGAAATGCACGATGATGCTGAGTTGAGCCAATATGTAATATTGAGTTCTCCTATTTCGGACAGTCCATTCTATATCAGGTAACAGGGATTGAGCAGTCATGAATGTGACACTGTCCATGCCTTTAGCTCCATCTGAATGTAAGGGACAAAGTGACATAACAACACTATACATTGGTCATTTTATATGATTTCTGAGTTACAGAAATCTTATTGCTTGGGTTGCAATGATGTATTGCTAAATACTGCTCATTGTTTGTAAGACTTTTATTTGACTTATTAGATCAAGTGGGAGACTGTTGGAGTTCTTCCATTGTGATCTGAAATAGTAAAATAGTTAGTCTTGATACCGACGCAGTATGAGCCTCTGTGGTCTCACATAAGAGTTATGGAGAAGTTGGAAAGGACTGTGTTGGCCTTGCTCATATGTGATATGAGTGAAGGGTCAAGTCTTTTGACATGGACTTGAAATTAGACAAGCCAAAGGAACTGAATTATGAAATCAAGGATCTTCTAAAAATCGTCAAAAAAATGTAAGTCAATTCGTCGAGTATTCTCGACGAGTTCGTTGAATATAATCGACGAATTCGATGTGACAGGTTATGTTTGTCGAGACGGTCTTGACGAATCCTTTGAGAGTTCTTTCTATTTGTTGATTATGCTCGACTAATTTCTCTCGACGAACTTGTTACGACGAATCTGTCGAGTGGACATATCGTTCGTCGTGTATACTCGATGAATTCCACTCGACGAATTGTTCTCGACAAATTATTCTCAATGAATTGTTCTCGACAAACTAACACATGTGTGTTTTTCGTTAAGTTCATTTTTGGATCTGGTTTGCAGGTGGGGCCCTCATGATTCCTCTACGGTTTGTATATACACCTTTTACATACAAGAGGTCGACAACTATTCATATTCTTCTTGATGGAAAATCTCAAACCCTAGAGGAAGATCACGATCGGAGCTCCTGTACCACAAGCCCTTCTGACCCATTGCCATCGTCTGAAAAGTGTTTCCAGAGCTTCGTCTTTGTCAACGTCTCCTCTCAATTAACGGATATAGCAATCCGTGGAGACGTTGAGGGCTTTCCTTCGTCCAATCTGATGCTTGTGTGACAAGTGCCTTGGGGTTCTCCAAGCTCGTGTGGATACCAGTTAATCTTTTGATAAGAAGAATCTTAGAACTATAACTGAATCTTTTGATAAGAAGAATCTTAGAACCACTGATTTTTTTATTAATAACTCTAAGAACCACTAATTCTTTAGAGAGGTATTCTTAATACTCTGCACTGAATCTTTTGGGGAGAAAATCTTAAAACTCTTCACTAAATCATTTGGAGAGAGATTCTTCAAATTCCTTTCTATATAGATGGATGTAGTACACTTTTCCATAATGAAATTCGTTCATCCACTAGTTCTGAATGAATCTTTGAATTTGATAATCTATGTGGATACTATTTTGTCTTTGATTGGTTGTTTTGAAGAAAAGAAGACAACAAAATAATCAACAACTTTTTTTCTGTTCTAGAGACTAGCAACATCAAAATCCTTTTCATATCGAGAGAGAAGAAAGGAGAGAAAAAAATTAGGCTCAGGGAGGAGATAGGCCCTTTTTATTTGTATTCTCTTTGTTGAAATTTTGTTTATATAGAGATGCCAACTTATTGAATACTTTCCTTCCATCTAATGATTATATATAATCTCTTTCTTTAATTAGAGCATCTTATCGACCTTTGTCGATTTTTGAGTAATCAATTAATCTTTCAAAGTTGAATTCCTTTATTCCATGCTTCAACTTCTTCTTCACTGCTTCACCTAAGTCATCATAATCTATGTTGGCTTTTCAAGATACGTTGATTATTTCTTGATGTACGAAGATTTCATTCGACATTTTTCTTTTACTTTTCATGTTGTCAATTTTGAAAGTTAATCCTATTTTTACATTACGTTTATAATCTTTAGCAGAGAAGATATGAGAAGCTCGTCTAAGATGGTTTGGACATGTATAAAGGAGAACATTAGAGGCACATGTTAGGCGTTGTGAGAATCTAGTCAATAGGAATGCTTAACAAGGGAGGAATAGACCAATAAAGACTTGGAGTGAAACTATAAGGAAAGACATGATGTACTTAGGCCTTAGTGATATTATGACAAAAGATAGAGCACAATGGCGACAAAGGATCTATATAGCCGACCACACTATAGTGGGATAAATACTTGAGTGTTATTGTTGTGTATAACCTTTATATACATTCAAAAATATTCAAAATCACTTATTATTTATGATATACCAAATAACTTGGTTCTTCCAAATAGACTCTATAGCCTTTTAGGAGCACATAAGAAAACTACACATGTCGGTACAGGAAATGCGCCTTCTAGTTAATGGGTTGTTCGGTCTCACAAGCTAGGTGAAGAAGAGGGTTGTGGGGGTAGAGGGAAGGTTGATCAGGCACTGTCGAGCAGGCAGTTACTTTGGCGGTTAGCTTGGCAGGTTAGACTGAGAGAAGAAATGAGAAGAGAGGGGGCCTTTAGCAGCGGCAACAACAGACTTCGCCCGTCACGGCTTGAATGCCACTCTTGCGGTGGGCTTTTCCTTTTACCAAGAAACAAGATTACAGCTTGCTATTGATCCTTTACAGGAGAAAGCAGTAAAGGGTACAAAGGGGGAAACCGGCGGCTAAGGAAGAAGAATGCTGGAGGCCACGCGGTTTGATAAAGGGAGGTCAGCAGACCGCACGGTTAATGATCGTGCACCTCGCTGGACTAAGTAGAGCGGACTGCTCGATTAAGCAGAGCGAAGGAAGGAAGGTTGCGCGGACTGAGTATTCGAGTCCGCAGGAGCTAATGCCGGGACCTTGACACCTTTTCGCCGTGTCCTCTCGAATGAGAGGTCTAGGGGCCTATTTATAGGCCCGAGGAGGTAATGGTCTCGATAACGTCACCGCTGGTGAGGCGGTAAGACGAGCGAGTACAAACATTGAGTCCGCAGAGTCTGAACCGAGTTGCGCGATCTGGGACTGCCTGGAGCTGGAGATGGCTGTTGCTGGGCGGGCTCACGCTGGGTCGTGCGAGTAGGAATAATGAGTTCGCCGAGTCTGCACCGGGTTGTGCGGCCTGGGACGGTCTTGCTGTTGGCGGAGTGCTAAGTGGGTCTTCCTATCCCACTACAGTTGAGGGTGAACAGGCCGCCTCCTGTTGGAGGCTTGTCTCACTTGGCGACGGGCTGGCGACCTAGCGGACTGAAGACTGAATTAACCACTCGCTGAGCACGTTGCTATCGAGTTGTCTGGACGGATAGGAATGCGAGCCCGCCATATTGTTGGGCAGTTTGCACTTGAAGAAGAATGAACCACCACATGGTTAACCGATCTAACCGTGCAGCCTGTAGGAGCGGGCCGAGGAAGCAGTCGGCAGACCCTGCAGAACGAGAGGCTGCTGCGCGACCTTGGATGTCAGACCAGGGGGACCGCTCTAGTCACGCGGACTGAGCAACTTGAGCGGTCTTTTTAGAGAGACCTTCCTAGCCGCGCGGACTGGGCGAACTGAGAGGTCAGTCTGCCCACCCTTAGAAGAAAAGGCCGACATTCTGCGACCTTCTGTAGCAGGCCACAACTTGCTATGCCATGATTCATGCAAGTGCAACACACGCACACGACTCTATGCGCACAGACCTTTAGTTCCCCCTGTTCGGGCAGCTAGCTTCACTCCCAGGAACCTCCGTAGTGGCAAACGGAGACAGTGGGTCGGGCCCCCCACTCCTAGGCGGGTATCCACACTACCAGGCCTAGCCCTTCCGTACGCCCCTAGAAGAACACAACCTAGAGTATCCGCGTACTACTGCTGGCTGTACCCACCAGACTTTCTTTGGCTAAGTGTCCCACACCGCCGAGTCAACATACCGATGTCGGTGTGAACGACTATCAGATACCGAAGACCCACCACCTTTATTCTGTACTCCAACCCTCGAGCCCTCGGCCCCTGGACAGTCCCGTCCGTGCATCTACCTTCAGAGCTACCGTCTGAATGGCAACCAAACTAATTATTCTACCTTCCTAGCTACCGAGGTGTGTGTATGTGTAACCCTAGTTATACTAGTTGCTCTTTTAATTTATTATTCCTATGGTTTACGTTAGCCCAAGACTGCCCTCGGCATACCCCGTGAAGGGCTCTCAAGGGGCACTAGAAACCAAGACGGCGGTATTACGGCCCGAATTTCCCTTTCACAAGGCACTTACTGTTATTGGTTGATCTCCCTTAACTCGATCCCCTTTTAGTTACTTTTGATCTAACCCTAGAGTTTTAAGACTCTTCCTCTCCTACCCGGGGTGGACGATCTTTCGTCATTCCCGTACGCCACTTAACCTTAACCAGTCTCACACTCTACTTATCCTGACTTCCAATAATGAACTTAATCTTAGCTTGCCCTAACCAACCAGCAACTACCAAAATTCCATTTCCCAAGTTCATTATTACCCTAGATCAGTTTTCGTGGTTTTACTATATGCAGACCATCCTAAGGTACATGAGGAGTATAAGGGGAGGTACTCCAATTTGTCCTCCGAATCTCTTATAATAATTACTGAAGGTCTACCATGACATAATTAGTCTAAATCCAAGGTTTCCAAATTTTCCTATTTATCGGGCATTTAATTTATTTATCCTAAGATTCTGAATGCCCTAGTATGAACATGAAGTGCACTAATGAGCCAACAATAAATCATCATGAAATCAGTAAAAATTATATGAGACATTTAAACAGCAATTCCAGGTTTTGAGAAACTTCAGAGGTGTTTAGGCCTATATTTCCTAATTTACCATTTTAGGCCACTTTTACTATATTATGAAGGAAGTACTGTAAATATATACCCAAAAATTCCAAGAAAATTATAAAAGCTATATAGTGATCTAAAACCATCATAAACCAAGTACCATAATTTTTCTCCAACATTTGAACTCTAAATTTATTTTAATACAAGGTACTAATTTTCTTAACTTAATGAAGGAGGTACTGTTTTTAGTCATCTAAAATTCCAGAGACAATTAAAGGGTCACTATCATAATTTGAAACACCCACTGACCCAATTTCATAATTTTACAGATAGTAATTAGGCACTATTTGTATTTTTGACTATATATCACAATTAGTAGGTTAAAGAAGTGTGTACTAGAAATAATTAGTTAAAATTTCCAAGAAAAATACTGAAGGTATAACATGCTATAAGATTCCCTAATCCAAGGTTTCATAATATTCCAGTGAACAGAAATTCCATAGTCATCAAAATGAATATCTAGGGCACAATTAGAGTTGTAAATGAAGTACTGTATAAATTAATCCAACAATCTCAACAAAATTATATCATGGCTATTTTGACCAGAAAATCCCCTTGCCCAAATCTTACTTGAGTTGAAGTTCATTAGATAGCTTAACAATTCAAATTAAAGTTGGTGACCTAAACTAGGGTTAGGATTTTAGGTGGCCTAGATGTCTCCAAATACCCTAAACCTTTGTCCAGAGAACTATACTTGCCCTATGGTTATCTCCATTAAATTTTAAGTCAGTCCAAGGTCATTTGACCCCATGACCTTCACAACCCCAAAAACCACCATTAAGGGATTTTCCCTAGGGTTCTAGGGCTACCCTACACCAAACCACTCCAAACTCCCTTGGAGGGTTCGTCATGCCCTAAAAAGTCAGTGACCAAAATATCAGCCCCTGTTGAGGCGATATGGCCACTCAAATACTAAGGGGGTGTTTGATCCTAAATTATCCTATAAGGGTCATCCTAGGGTTGAACACAACCCTATTCAAAACATCTCCAAATGAGATGAAACTTTTACCAAAACCTAATGATAAACCCAAGGACCACTCACCAAAATTTGGGAGGGTTTGGAAGTCATTTAGCCATCTAATTAAATTATACTAGGATTATTAAATTTTTCTAAAAACTATAGAAAATCATTCTCCAAAAATTCTCATTTTTGGATAGCACCTAGATATAGGTAAGATTAGGCCACACCCCAAATTTCAAGTCATTTTGATGACTGGATTGGAGTGGGGAATTTTTCTAAGGTCAAGACAGCCCTATGGATAGACCTCACCAAAACGGGTGCTGTGGTCTAACCAGGACTCCAAATCAAGTGAAATTAATTTTGAATTAAAGTAGACTTCAAGGGCTACATTTTTTCTGTTGACCACTTTTTATGTTTCAGCCCCTACGGGCAATAATTTTCAGTGTCAACCTCGTGTACAGTAAAAGGGAATTAATTCCTAACTATACAATATATTATATAATGCAATGTTACTGTTCATCTCCTTCTTCACCCGAACCCGAACAGAATCAGAAAGCAACTATTCCTGTAGCTTTTCTAAGGCTATTTCTCGGCCACCCAGCCGTCTCCCTGGCCGACCACCACCACCATCACCTCTGTTGAGGTGAGGGCTACCGTCGGGCGGCGGCATGGCTGCCGGAGAGGCAGTTTCCGGCGGACCCACCACCACGAAATTATCTGAAAACCATGGAAACGCTCACCCGATCTGGCTCTTTTGAGCCCGATATCTCTCCTAACTATTTCTAAGATCTATCCGCAGAAGAAGAGGGAGGGGAGGACCTTGTTCGCGGGCTGGAGGCGTGTAGAGCGTCGGGAAGCCATTGGCGCGGTGGTGGCGTCGCCGGAAATTCTTCAACAGCAAGGGGGAAATCTGAAACAGTTTGATGGAGCATGTAACATTTTCCTCTTGCTCTTAGGAGTCTTTTATAGATCAGTAAGTGGGGAGGGGAAAGGATGAAACGTTCATGGCCATTAATATTTCTCTTAATGATGTTTCAGTTATGGCAAAGGCAGTTGAAATGCTGGAAATAAAGATGTGTTTGCCAGGTGGCGATTTCCTATTGGACCAACATTCCCTTAATTTATTAAATAATCAGAGTAGGAAACGTCCCATAAATACACCTGGTGTAACTTTTCATAATCAGAATTGATTACAACGTCGGTTATCGAAATTTCCAGTCTGGCTGACGTTTCAGCCTTGGTCACGGGCGTGACACATAGGTCACGGGAGTGACAGGCTCGGGTGGCCAATTCTGGGTTCGACGATTGTCGAACTGAGATCGACGATCGTCAAAGGGTGGTCACGCCCTTGGTCACGGGCGTGACACATGGGTCACGGGCGTGACAAGCCCGGGTGACCAATTCTGGGTTCGACGACCGTCGAACTGAGATCGACGATCGTCGAAGGGTAGTCACGCCCTAGGTCACGGGCGTGACATATGGGTCACGGGCGTGACATGGTCATGAGGCAAAATCCGCGCTCGGCGATCGTCGCGCTGAGATCGACGATCGCCGAAGGGGTCACGCCCTTGGTCACGGGTGTGACAGGTCACGGGCGTGACAGGTCACGGGCGTGACATGGCCATGACGCAAATTCTGCGCTTCGACAATCGTCCCGCTGAGATCGACGATCGTCGAAGGTGTCATGCCCTAGGTCACGGGCGTGACACGTAGGTCACGGGCGTGACAGGCCCGAGTTGAAAAATTCTGCGCCCGACGATCGTCTCCCTGAGATCGACGATCGTCGATAGAGTCACGCCCTAGGTCACAGGCGTGACCAACCCGTGACCCGAAATCTCGGGTTATGTATTTCAATTTTTGGGCTTCCTAGGGTTCTGTCATGACCAACCGACTCCCAGGGGTCTAGCCGGAAATGGGATGTTACATCTTATGACTCAGGTGTTAGCCTGTACAGTCAGTCAACCTCCCTCTGATACCAATTGAAAGTGAGGATATATACAACTCTAGAGGGGGGGGGGGTGAAAAGAGTATTCAAAAATTATGACACCCTACTCCACTCCCTTAGAGTTAATTTGCGGAATGAGTTTATAGATATTTGAAACCCTAGAGCCTAACACAAAGTGAAGTGCACTAAAGAAAGCTAACTGTAATTACAGTTGAGCTTTGGTCCTATCACATCAACTAGTAATCCTAGTTATTTCTACTCACAACCACAGTGCAATAATTAAATGAAGCAACACAGACGACACAAGAAGTTTATAGTGGTTCCCTCTAAATAGGTACGTCCACTCTTCTACCACTCTGGTAGGAATCCACTACAGGTTTTTGTTCAAGTGCCCTGCCACCAACTGATCTGCTTCAGGTAGATCAAGTAGACCCTTTGAGCTTTTGATCAGGAGCTCAAAATCCAACACAGGTTTTTGATCAGGTGCCCCGCCACCAAGGTTCACTTTTGAAGGGAGTAATAACCCTTTATACAGGAGGTTGAGAGAGTTACGGTTTCTTCTCTATTGTTAAAAAAAATTAGAGAAGCTAGTGGATTGCACAGAGCTAGAAAGCTCTAAAGAATCAAGGCTCCTCCTGGCTTAGAGAATATCCAGGAAGAAGACTTGCTTCAGGGTGCAGGAACTCTTCTGAATTCTTGACAGAGAATTGTCTTGAAATTCTGAAGGAGAAGCTTGAAGAAGACTCTTGATTTGTAATAGGTTGTTCTTCTTATATAGCTTTTCTTTCTTTCTTCTTCTTCTTCTTCTTGAGGTACTGAGTGAATGTTCCTTGCAACAGGATGAACTCAGGATTGAAGAAGAGAGGGTTGAAGAAGGATGATCTTCTCAGTTGAATATATCAATGACTGAGAGTTGTAACTCTTTGAATCTGTATATGAATATCTGTGTTGATCTCTATTCTGTGTGTGTTGTTGTATATGGTTATTATATGTTGTCTTTTGAAAGCACTTTAAATATTGGCCTTCCAACGGCTCTAATCTTTGTTTGAATTTTGTCTTCTTTTGAAATCTGCAATCATGGCTGCAAATAGCATAAAGCAAAACATATCCTGCAGGCAGACATGCTATAAGAGGATAAAGCTTTCTAAGAAGCAGCAAATCCAATCTGATAAAAGGAGTACTAAAGAAAGTCACATCAGACTAAACTCTTTACGACCAAAGAAGACTTCTGTGTCTAACGTCTATAAAGGACAGCATGGCAGAATAAAGAAAAAAGATATTTCAACTAATAAGACAAACAACTTTGTCAGATACAGCTTGACTTATGCACAAAGGATGGGGGCAAAGATTGCCTTGAGATGTATGCATAAAATCAATGAAATAATCTTTAATAAAATATGCTAAATAAAAAGGAATTAAAACTCAGAAGAGAAAGAATACAAAATTACTAAAGAAAGACAGAAGAACGTCGAACGACCCTCGGAGATCGTCGACCGAAGCACAGAGATCGTCGACCTATCAGAACAGATAGTCGAACGATATAGATAGTCGAACTATCAAACAGAACAGATAATCGACCTATCAAGACAGATAGTCGAACTATCAAGCAAAACAGATAGTCGACCTATCAAACAGATAGTCGAGCTATCAAGCAAAACAGATAGTCGACCTATCAAACAGATAGTCGAGCTATCAAGCAAAACAGATAGTCGACCTATCAAACAGATAGTCGAGCTATCAGATAGTTGAACTATCCAAGCAGATAGTCAAACTATCAAACAGAACAGATAGTCGACCTATCAAGACAGATAGTCGAGCTATCAGATAGTTGAACTATCCAAGCAGATAGTTGAACTATCAAGAAATCTGTCTGGTCAAAAGAAGTCGAGCGGGGTTCGACGATCGACGAGGCAGATACCACAGATCGTCGAGCTAACAAGAGTTGAACTAACTCAGAGATAGACGATCTGCTAACTGACGATAGTCGACCAACTGATAGACGATCGTCGGCCAGTCGATAGACGATAGTCAAGCAGCGTTCGACCATAGTCGAACCAAAAACAACTTAACCAATTTTCATCTAGATAAGTGATAACTCTACAACTAGAGCAATCTAACTAAACAACTAACCTTTGACCATAGATAAATCTTGGGTCAAGAGACTAAATGAGAAGACTAAACTCAAATCCAAACTAGGGTACCAACATAAGGAGGGACCCCAAATATGCTTAAACCACCTTCCATTCCTTGGAGGTAAAGCGACCATCACGGTTGGAGAATATCGTCTTAGGAACTCCATGGTATCGTACAAATTGTTCTACGAAGAGACATACTAACAACCACATGCGTCTTCTTCCTCATTGGGATAAACCTAGAAACCTTAGTAAAGCGATCCACTATCACCCAAATCGAGTCATTCCCTGATCGTGATCGGGGAAGGCCGTGAACAAAATCCATATAGATATCATCAATTTTCCACTCTGGAATGGGCAATGATTGTAACAGTCCTCCAGGGATCTTGCACTCCATCTTCACCTTTTAGCAAGCCTCACAGTATGTAACATAATACTTAACAACACTCTTCATTCTTGGCTAGAACATGGTCTTTCGTAAGTCACTATACATCTTGGAAAACCCGAGATGCACCGGATACTTAGAGCAATGTCCCTCCCTTAAGATATCTTCCCAGATTTCACCACCCCTGGGAATATAGAGCTTGCCACGGAAATGAACGAGGCTGTCCTTCAGAGTATACTCTTTAGTAGATCCATCCTCAATTGTCTTAATCACAAGGGCCAGAGCAACATCCTTCCCTTGCTCTGCCCGAATTTGATCTCGAATGATCACAAATTATACTCATTACAGTTAAGG